>WIUT01007661.1:0-11582 GCA_010645135.1 Tetragonula clypearis
GAGAGAGAGAGAGAGAGAGAGAGAGAGAGAGGGAGACGTAAGCCGGGGAAATTAAATTAAACTTTCGTTGCACGGGCGGCGTGTTTCATTTTAACTTTGTTGATCATCCGATGCCGATGATAAGACGCTTTTCATTTGCAATTAAAAAAAGTAGAAATTACGTCTGCCGCGTCATGTTTTTCGAAACTTCATTTTTTTTTTAAATTTCTCTTTGTAATTTCTCTTCCTATCTCTTGTGTTTTCTCTCTCGATATCTTAATAATTGAAGTTTAAGAACGTTACAAGGGCAAATAGAAGGAACATTTTGCAGCAAACACGAGAAAAGTGTCAGAAATTTTCCACGCAGAGTCTCGGGGGTTTCGTTAGGCGAAAACAACTCGCTGATGGATTGGATTTTTATCGAATCGATTCGCTCAAGCGAGGTACAAACTCGAGAAATTTGTTAGACCGTCACGTAGATCATGCCGTGAACTCGTGAAACACTGCCGCGCACTGGCACTGTATAAATAAATCAGAAAAATCGAAACTAATCAACTTGCTACTTTTCATCAGAACTTTCGATAATTGATTAGCGTTGCATTCCTCTTGCCACTGAGTGATTGATAGCTGCCGTTATTTTAGTTATCTACTGCTATTGAATTTTACCCGATATTCTTCAACTACAGACAAAGGATAACACGTGATTCTCTCGAGAATGTTTATCGAGAATATAGCAGCGGTATTATATTACGTCGAGCTGTTTCCGCTCGATCCTCGGATCAGCTCGCGGGGGAGCGTATCACAGATGAGATAAGCGAACAAAGCGTTCTCTTTGCTTTCACGGGAGGATGCGAGGAAAAGTGGAAGAAGGACACAAGGGGGGAAAACAAGAAACGAAAGAAGGGATGTGAGAGGGACGGTAGTAAAACGAGCGTGACAAATCACGGGGTAATACGCACGCCGATTTTTCGCGATAAAGGTGACAGGAACTCACGAGGCTTGCGATTTAACCGAGAAACGCTATACTCTCTCTCTTTCTCTCTCTCTCTCTCTCTTTCTTTCTGCTTTGTCCAACTCGGCGAGAACGGAAATGCTCGTCGCTGTGTGTGGGCGAGCATAATATTTTCTTGGGCTAATCCGACTTTGTGAACACGCTGGCGCACGCCTGCACGTATGTACACAGTGGTGTATTAGTGAAAGCTGTAGATTCATGGAGACTGTCGGCCGTGTTACAGCCGGAAGAGGGAAAAGCGTGAAAAATCGATGGACTGAGGGGCAGGGGGACGGGGTTTGTGCCGGCGAAGTTTTTACATCGAAAACCGAGCCGGGGCCAGTTTCCGAACAAAGTTTTAGGGAAGTTCGATGGATTCGAGACAATGGGAGGACGATCGTGACGATTGATCGAGAAATCGCGCGATGTTCCAAACGGTATCCGAACGGTATTTTAGCTCGAGTCTCTCTGTGTGCTCAGCTGCTTTTTGCTTTCTCTCTTCGTTCCTCGCTTAGAGAATATCTCTTGTACGAAGGTGATTTTTCTCGTACGAATACTCTATATAGGTACAGGAAAAAAAAATAATATCACGTAGACGCGTGGGTCGTTGAATAAGGGGAGAGTATTTCGGCTAATATCGTTTTGATTTCGTTCTGGATTGGACGTTTTTTGTGCGCAGATGACACGATATCCCGACATTATCAGGTTGATTCAAGTCGAAATCAAGCAAAATCGAAACGATCTTCAGAGTAACAAATCCTTTGAAAACTCTTTGAAACTCCTTGATCGTAGGTCGCCATCGGTTAAGCCATAATCTGCAGTTGTAGTTGCATTTAGTTACAACAGAATGTGATGTGAAGAGATGCGTGAAAAAGGAAGAAAGTATAAATGGAGTTTTCCTTTTTGAAAGAGGAGATTATCGTTTGGGTGGTGAAAAAGAGTTGTTAAAAAAAAAATTTATTCGAGTTATATCCGCGTATATTAGTTGTTAATCTGTGTTCATTATCTATCGTTATTTAATAAATATTACTTCACATTTGATCCTTACGGTCTCATTTCCTTCGTACTTTAATTTTTATTTCAAAAATTTTTTCACGAATCTTCGACCATGTAGCGAATGATTACATTTGCACACTAGACCGACAAAGTTTGGTTGTTTGATCCAGAAACAAAATGCGATATGCAAACAGTACGAGAACTTTCGTATTCTGTGACGTTATATAAACTTGAATATCGATAGTTCTTTTCTCCCTTCCCGAAGCCTGTTTGCAGAGGCGAAGAAATTGGAATGAAGTAAGTAGAAGAATTTTTTTCAATGTTTCGTTGCGGGAGCAGGCTATTTTTCTTCGTGTCGTCTCGGTAAATGTAAAATATGGAAAAATGCCCGCGTATAAAGGTCGTTCCTTTATCTAAAAGCGCAAAAGCGTTATTCCATTTAAAAAATGAGGATATTTACTTTTACCCCGGGGGTAGTCGGACCAGCGAGTTCTCATTTATTACGCGGAAAGCTTTGTTGAATCGCGAGACATAAAAAAAAAAGAAAAAAAAAAGAAAATAGAAAACTATTCCGAGGATACCAGCTTTTAACTAATTCATTTCGTATCGTGTACACGGTGGTTCGCTTTTTATTATACGAAGTCATTCATTGTATATTTTGCTGGGACGAAGAAAATATATTTAATTATACTCGAGACAGTTATGTACACTTTGCGAATTGTTTCGAACAACTTGATTGAATTCATAGGAGATTTGGTATGGCAAAAGTGAACAGAGTTGCGTGTGATACTAGTCGAAATGCGCAAAGTTAAAGTTAAAGGACAAACTAAATTTCTACTTAGATTCTACTCAAGTTTAATCAAGCACACACAAAAAAAAAAAACGTGAATCAGTGCAGAAAAGACTCTGATCATGTCACTCGTGTCTTTTCACGAAAAAAATATTTTTAAAATATAAATATCGAAACATTGTCGTCAACTACTACACACTGTACGTATGTATATATCGTCTTTGAATATTTTCGTTCGCAAATCTCTCATTGAACGAGAAGGTGTAACAGAGTTTTATCATATAAATAGAATTTCGTATACGAGAGAGTATCCGTCGGTGGAAAAAGAAATGTTGTCGTGAGTGAGACAGGGAAAGCGCTGAAAAAGAAAGCGGGAGAGAGAGAGAGAGAGAGAGAGAGAGAGAGAGGGAGAAAGAGTGACGCGAGGAGGAAGAATAAGGGTAACAAAAAGAGCACGTGACGCAAAGTGAGCACGACAAATCACAGGGCTGATACATCCAGGACGGATGCGACCGTACTTTTAGGAGTAGCAGATAAGTTTCGTCGCAGCGATACCTCGATGTTCCTCAATGCGCCCTATTGAAGGTGTACAGCTCGGTTCAAGCGGCGTCGCTGTTTTACATTTCGATGAGGTCACGATGGCAATTAACGTTCTTGACCCAATTCGTTTATTTATCGACATTGTTGCTGTCCGAAAACGCAGAATAACGACACGGTTTCAACCAGCGATGTTACAGTGAACTTTATTTTTAACTGCTTCGGTTGTTGATTTTTTTCAACTGACTCTCCCCCTACTTCTCCTGGTTTTTGCACGACTTTTCGGGGAGAGGGCGGTGAAAGAGAGTTGCCAACAGATATCTATATATCTGCGAGTATATATTCCTGAAATTGTGTGTTTCGCCAGTGTTTGAATCGAGATTGCAACAAACTGTTTGCAAAGTTGCGCTTAATCGTTAGAACGTTTAAAGAGTTTCAACTTTCCATTCGAATTTCTTGTGTGTCTTGGTCTTATAGATTACAAATTTATAGTTACAAAATGTGTCGAGCGGTTTCTTGATATTTGGAAAAGTAACCACGTCGTTTATCATCTTTCTCCATAATTTTGTATTTCCATAATATTCCATCTTCTTCGGAGTTAAAGTTTCACCTTCTAGAGAGAGATCTATCATACGTATATGCTTGTTAATTTCTTTCCAGGAGTTTTCTCATAATTATATTCAACACTGAAACTACCAAACTGATCAAAATGTCGATAATTTGTGATTTTTGTTAGAAACTTTTGTAGAAACGACTCTCGTAAAAATACGTAAAACGGAGGCCTGCGTTACAGAAGCTTCTCGTTTCTGACGGATATTTTACACCTTCCCAGTGTTAGACGATGGTAATCTGTCTTCGATCCCGCCGCGTAAATTGGTATTTTGCGGAAAAGTTTCTCCTCGCGCGGTGCCGTTGAACCATTCAAGTTTCCCTGTGTAAGCACGTAACATACACGGCGCAGAGGTTTCCATTCGAACGCGACAGTTTCGTGGAAAAAAGAATCACGCGAGAATCAAACGAACTGCTGGCAACTAGTTAAATATTTGTCGCTGGTATTGGTCGGAACGTGCGTCAGGTTAAGCCTGACGTGAACGTGACGTTTTGCTCGAGAAGGAACCACGCTCGGGAAAATGGGGAAACGGAGACGCTTGTTTCGATGACAGGTTATTGGCACACTGGAAGTCCTCGCACTGTCTTTCTCGAATTCTCTCCTGGCGATCGATCTTTGATTATCGCCGTCTTCTTCCGTCGACCAATCGCTGGCTGTCGTTGCGGAATGCAATTGCCGACGACCCCGATGGAAATCGCTAACGATTCCGCCGAAGAACCGAATTATTTTCCAATCTATAGCGCCGGTTTATTTTCGACTCGTTGCTCCCCGTACCAATCACAGTTGTTCATAAATACGACGAAGCAGTCTCGAATAAGAATGAAACAGCAGAATTTGATTTGAAATGAAATACGAGATTTATATCTATTTGTTATATATTCGTTTGTTATATTTTATTTATCATACATAATAAATATTACACTTTGTCTCTCTCGTATAATGTATAAAATCGTCCGAATGTTTTTAATTTTTACTGCGCGTGGTTACTCACAATTACGACAAGGAAGTAATTGTAACAGTTCGAATCGAGCTCGGACTACGATCAGAATTAAAAATCAAATTGTAACGATAATTTTTATAAGTTTGACCGTTCGATCGTATCGTATTGTACTTTCTAGCTCGTACGAATAAAAAATTTCAAGGCTGTTTTTACAATTTTAAGGCTTGTTTTAATCAGAAATTGTCTTTGTAATCGAAAAACTTTGTCTCGAAGGAATCTTGGCTTGGTAACGAATGTGTCGAGACCTCGGAAATACATCTTTACCAATGCTCGATATTATTACGTATATTTAGAACGTCGCTCTTGCATCTGATACTTTTAATAAATATTTCATATGTGTTTGCTTTTGTCGGAACGTTTCCCGATCGACTGATCGCGAATCACCGCTGTTAATCGGTTGCCAATAAATTTTCACATTAACGGCGAGAGATTTTAATTTTCGCGAGAGCGAACGAGTAACAAACGAAACCGATCAGAAGACCGATGGAAAAAGAAAAAGGAAAAGAAAAAGAAAAAGAAACAACGACGGCAGAAATAATTTCGCCCCGAGACTTTAATTAAACGTCGCGAGGAGTTTACTTTCATTGATCCGAGGGGGGGGGGGTCGGAGCCAGCACTTTGCCATACTTTGCAAGAAGCAGCTTTCAATAGTCCATCACCTCGGCGTGGCTACTCATCGGCGTGGAAAGTGTATTCGAATACCTTTAATGCGCTTTGAAGGAAAATCGATGCACGTCGGACGACCGATCAGGTGAAAAGGAGACTCGCTCTCTTCGATCGGCCACTTTCTTTCTTCCTTCTTTTCCCGCCGTTTTTTCCCCGTATCCTCGGCTTCCTTATTGAATTCACCAGCCACTCTATTTGTACCGAAACAGTTTGTCCGAAAGAAACGAAATAATTGAGACTCGAACCTCGATGGTGTGCGAATGTCGATGCCCTATTGTAAAGTGGGAACTCACGTTCAGAGTCGATGTGATTTGAGGGACGATTTTATGTGTTCAGGAAATTAGGCAGCGCCGCTTATTCGTCGTTGTATCCTTTGAAGTTTTACTGATACAGTTACTGATTGATTGACGGCAAAATAACATTTTATACTGTAATATGTAAAATTGATATTCATATTCTAATATATCAATTTTGTTCTAGTGTATCAAAATATTATTTCGTATTATATCGTACAGGACGGGCCAAAAATCACTTCCTACAAAAATAAATCCGTAATTTTTTTATTAAATATTTTTTTTTAAATTTCTTTTTTCGTTTCGTACTTAAATTTAACTTAAAATTAATAAAATTAAAAAAATTTTTCCTTATATTTTAATGTTTGATTAAAAAAAAAAGCTTTTGGCCCAGTTTATATATATCTAATGTAAAACTAAGTTCTAAAAGAGATTAGACTTATTTTATATTCCATATAAAGTCTAAAAATAAGTCTAAATCTAAAGATCATTAATTAAAATTTGACAACTACAAACGTTAATTCTGTTTCCGTACGTTGACTTTTAAAAATCCAACCTTTAATATTTATAATATCATTCTGAACATCATTATACCAAAAAGTAATTGTTCTCTTTTTTTTTTGGATAGATGGACGTGTATGTAACTAACTCCGTTTTAAATCGCAGATTCATTGCATAATCTGATAGCTGATTGTTTTAGAAAAAGAAAATGCACGATTTCGTTAACAATCGTTTGTTTAGCGTCGATTTCAAAATTAAAAGGGAACATATTTTTCCGTGTTCCCTTCCAAAAGGGGCAAAAATGCTGTTCTTAGAAGTTTATAAGAAAATTATCCGATGTATATGATGAACAAACCTTCAAAGACAGGCAGTGTCAGAATTTCATTGTTGACGACGATCAACAAATCGGTTCTTGGAACTTTCTTTTTTGCGCTTGCAGAACCAAATGCTCGCTATATTGTTCAATACAATTTCTCCTTCTCATGAAAAATTTGCCTTTCATCTGCAAATCACAAAGAAAATAAAAAAAAAGACGCAGTTACCTTTTGACCAACCTAAGTTTTAACAAAACTAAAATTTATCAGAAAAATCGTTCGAACACTTTTCCTCGATTTACACCAGTGAAGATCGTGTCCGGCGAAACGCGTGTTTCCGAGGAAAATCGTACTTATCAAAATACGGCCTTCCATGGAACACAATTTCTTACGTCAGAGGAGTTCCTTGCGAACGAAGCGGGAATATCCGTAAAGTGCGTAGTCGGGATGGACCAGTTTTTCTTCGTTCGCGTTGATAGCTTTGTTTCCATTTCGTTGCGCTTCTATCCCTCGCCGCCGTAAATTGGAAGCGTGGAAACAGACCAAGCGTTTCATTAGGTGGAAAACGTCGTTGGAGACGTCGAGCGGGAATGTTTGATCTGCCAGAGCCAGCCAGGATGTTTCCCACGAACGCACGGATTGCCTCGTCGTACGTAACAAGTATAGTGTGCGTAGTCCACGAGCGCCGGGAACGATATCCACGCGGAACATAACTGGGCCTCGGGGTGAAATTAAGTGAATTTATCTTCCGGCCGCAATAATCAGGCGTCGTTAGTTACATCCAGCGTGTTACACCCACGTACAGCTACCTGTTTCTTCTAAGTAGCGAGAGATAGTGCGAGTAAGACGGAGCGACGTGAGTTATATCGTCGCTGGCAAGAGCAAACGGAGATGGAACGAGCGAGCGAACGGATAACGGGCGTGTGCCCGCTCTCCCGGGGGAAACGGGTGACCGGGTAAAAAGGGGAGTAGGAGAGCAATGAAACCAGGGAATCGCGAGATGGAAAGAGATGGAAAGCCACAAGCTTCCACCAGCTACCAATTTGTGTCTCCGACGACGGAGGCATACGCTAAAACGGCCAGGGGGTGGGGAGTATTTAGAAGCAAGGGGAAATAGCAGAAGGTGTCTTAATCTTCCGGCTGGATTTATGGCCGAGTTGTTTAAGAGATGTTTAGCTGCACTTAGTCTGTAACTGCTGCGCTCACCTACACCGAGGTAATCGTGTCGCTATCCGTGACACACCTCGAGTAGTTCTCAACGTTCGTTCCTTTTCTTCTTACGTTTGTACGACTTTCGTCCTCGCGACGATTCTTCGCGCGGACACGTGCCGAACGAAGCACACGGTCCCTGGCTGATGACGACTCTCGAATTAATGAAATCGCTTTCCCCGTTGTTTCCCTTTTTTTTTCGCAGCTATTTCTCTCGAACAATCGTGCTCGTGCACTTTTTCTCACTTTGCCACGTTCAGACGTGCCCTCGTTCGGCGTGGTAAATATCTTTTCCCCTTCGCGGAGAAGGAAGCCGACCGTGCGACGCATAATCTTAATACTGTCGGCCGGTTGCGTGTATTTACGGGCGTCGCGGCGAAAAAAAGAAGAAAAAAAAAAAGAAAAGAAATTCCGCCAACTTTTCTCATTTGCGCTCGCGCCAGATTGCCAGAGAGCGTCGTAACGGCGGAATTTACTTTGCGCGCCGTAAGGATTTCTGTTTCTCGCTAGGACCTTTGACCTCGTCTTGCCCTCCCTTCCCCTCCTCGCGATACTTCCGCCTGTTAGCTTCGAATCAACGGACGATCGAAATTCCCGTCGTGTAATATCGCGTTACGCTCTTTCTCGAGCCGGGGAGAGTTAAATGATTTTTCTACACCTTTTACTCAATTTGACACTTCTCGTAGATTAAAGGCATCTCTCGGGCGGGTGAATGAAAGCACTTTGCCGGTAGAAGCTGCGTAGAATGGGACAGCGAGCCTGTCCGACTAATATCGTTCCAGTCTGCTTCAAGAGTTGCAGCACGAAGGAAATTTGCATATCACTTGTTGCGTTGTTTAGGCACATTTTTTTCCAAGGAAAATTGCAGAAGTAGAGAGAGCGAGGGGCGAATAACGAGCCTGTCTGCTCCATATCGTCTGATTCCACTTTTTTTAGCGTAGTGCAGAGTACTGTATTAAAGTTACTTCGAGAGTTGAATATTTTATTTCATAGATACTTGCGTATCTAGGTGATTAAAAGTATCATCCAAGAGAATCATATAGCGAGTAGAATAAATTAACGCCTGATCTCACTTTTAGAATTAGAGTATTAAAGCACTTGTTTCGAGAGTTGAGTATTTTATTTCATAGATACTTGCGTGTCGAGTTGATTGAAAGTATCATCCAAGAGAATCGTGTAGCAAGTAGAATAAGTTGACGCCTGATCCCACTTTTAGCATTGGAGTATTAAAGTATTCACTTCGAGATTTGAGTGTATTTATTTCAGAGATACTAGCGCTTCGAGCTTTGATATATTTCGTATCACCCAAGAGAATCATGTAATGAGTGGAATAAGTTGACTTGCATTGTCTGAATCTACTTTCCATAGGTTGAAATATACAATTTCAATAAATTATTCAACACGGTAGCATCCTTGAGTGGGACGAGTAGACGAATGTCGAATGCGTCTGACTTGTCTCATTTAATTCTACTGTAGGAGTTGAACTACTTGCTGCCAGGAAGTCTGAACTTTCTCCAACGGAGTAATTATTCGTAAAACGTTAGTAATCGAACAATTCCAAGTATCTCGCGAAATATTTCACCTATTATCCGCGCTGTTCCCTCTTACTAATGCCACGTTATTTCGTTCGACTTTTTTTCATCTTGCTGTTGTCATTTGCGATAAAAAAAAAACAGTCTCGCGTATGTTAGCAAAGAGTCGATTTCGAGATTGTTCTATTTAGCTTTTTTAGCTTTAGGTTCATAACCGAGTTAGGTTCATAATACCAATTTATGTACCACTTATGACATGGATGTGCTGCAAATCCAGCGTGTTATATATTATTAGAAATTTCTAAAACATTTGTGCGTAGAACACGCAGGTGTAGCTTAGAAAACTAGACACACTAGACGCTCGATAAATTTAGTCAAACACAGGCGCGATGAGGTTTTCTGCACTATAGAATTGCCGTGTCATAAATACGTGCGTATTCGAAGGATTATACAGGCAACAAGATAGTTTTCAGAAGATAACCATTTCCAGAGAAACGCCATTTTATTCGAGTCACTCTCACGAGCAGCGATGGGAAATTTTGAAAACTTTTCTTCGTATCTCTTGATTGGTCTTAACACATACCTCGCTCTATAACTCCTCAGAGTCCTTTGGAAGGCTCGTTGAAAAGGAGAAAAGTTTGAGAAAAACACGAGAACACAGAGTAATTTTAAGAGTGATTTTTTGAGACATAAAAATACAAGTCACAGACAAGAACACAGACTTAAACATTTTAATTAAAGCAAGATCGAAACGTCAGTCAATGTTTGACTTACGAATTGAGTCGTCAGTACCTTCGTTATTCAGACGAAGCCAAGCTTTTCGAATCTAGTAGAAGCCATCAGGCTTATTGGAGAATAAAGATAGTGCAAATCAAAAATTAATCATCTTCCTTCGAACTCCATAGCATGTACGCAAAGGTACGCAATCGATAATTGGTCGTGAGTGTTCTTTTAACTTTTTTAACTACGGAGCTAACTTACCAAAAGCTTACTGAAATGTGAATAAAAATACATAAATCGGAGAAATACGATCTTCACGCTTAAGTCTACGATCGAAGATTACTTTCAAAAATTCCATGACCAGCTGTCTTATATGCTGAAAAGTATTTCTGTGATGACTCGTCGTACAAAATATAAAGGGTTTAACACACACAGCGAATGTTTAAAGAAAAATTGGATCTGACTACACGGAGAGGGTGGCAAACTTTCAGGTTCTGTCAAGGTGACTGAGAACCTTCGAATCGAAAAGATTAGAGAATCTCTACCCTCCGACACGACGCGTATATATATTTCGATATTTCGCGTCTGCAGGCACTTGGTAATTATTGCCACGTGATAAACGCGAGGCTATCCAAAGAAGTTCAACTTCACGAGAATTCTCGTTAACGAATGCGCGCGCGTTCCGCTTGGTTCTCGGAGAGCTCCGGCTCGGTGACATTTGCGGGCTGAAACTCGCTAAGTGCGATTCGCTTGACCGCACAGTTCTAAGAAAGGAAGGAAACCGGTTTCCAAGGGGGAATTTCCCGGCCTGGTACTTTGCCTCGCCGTCTTGGGCGCGAAATTAAAGCCCGGGGACCAGCTTGTTCCCGCTTTAATTAAGTAAACTACCATTGCCGGAGCTGCTGTTCTGCTTTTTGTTCTGCGTTCTCTCCTCTCGAGTCGATCGAGTGCGAGGAGCGCGAAAGGAGCTCGTCCTGTTCCCTGGATATTTGCGTTTTAATTAATCGATGGCCGGCGAGCGTCCGGTTGAAGCATTAGCAGGCGACTCGGTTAATGGAACACCTGTGAAACGCGTGTTCACCATTATGCGTTGCGTACCGGCTGCAAATGCATCGATCGCACGGAAAGATTGAGTAACGAGTTGAGGCGTGTACTACTCGTTAAAACGGGTGATTAACAAAGAAGTGGTCAGGCTTGGTCGTAAATTCATTTTAAAGAGGATAAGCTGAGGAGGACGTTTTCTGTGTTTCTTGGCCAGCTTGTCTCCGTTGTATTCGAGTAAGTTGAAGAATGCAAGAATAGATAGAGAAGTAGAGAATTGTGTGTGTGCGTGTGCTGTCTCCCGTATTTCCAAAGCGTCGCCCCCGGGACTAGTGAAAAAACAACAACAAAAAAAAAAAAAAAAAAAAAGACAAACTGGAAACGACGTTTGCTGCGCCCGAAA
>WIUT01007662.1:0-11581 GCA_010645135.1 Tetragonula clypearis
TAACCTATATATATATATATATATATATATATATATATATAGGTTTAGGTTAGGTTTAGGTACGTATATATATATAGGTTTAGGTTAGATTTAAGTACGTATATATACTGATTGTGTGTGAGACTGCTTGTTAAGGGCATGCTTACGCGAGGGACGATAAAACACATTAAGAGAATATTTATCTTCACATTGTTCTACTTATATCAGAATCACTTTTAGCACTTGTACAACGTCGAGCGTATAAATCAAGTTCTTGCTTTATAGGACATGATTTTTCATTTCATCAGTTGAAGTGGTGGGGGGGGGGAGGGGGCGACGAAACATTAACAGAATATTTATCTTCGCGTTGGTGCTACTTATGTCGGGATCACGTCTGCGCTCACACACAATTATATACAAAACGTTATTATTAACATCGAACAACGTGTAAATCAAGTTCTCGGCCACGTCCTCGATTCAGTTCGAGTCCAATTGAATTCGATTCTAAGCGAATCCGGCTGAAACAGTTAGTTTCTACGTTTCACCGCCACGTTCGACGGCAACGGATGAATTTTTGATTGAATTGCTAGATTGAACCGTGGTCGAACCGCCTGGCCAAAACGCTTTCAAATTTCGGCTCGCAATAACATATGCATTGTTCGTATTCAGAATTTCGGATATACTCTCGTTGACACCGCGTGTCGTGCGTCGTTTTTATCGTAGTGTCATAGCCTGCTGTTAAAAGCGCGACGATGGTCTTCGAAGCTGGTCCGGATGCCAGCGGATCATCTTCGCCGAATCTCGGCGATCTCCCAGCGGCAATTAACGTAGACGGGAGATAATCCGCCGATCGATATCAGAACGATCCACGCCGCTACGTGACCTACCTCGCGATTCGTCCGAGGCATCTTGATTGTTTCCGGTTACGGGCGTAACTCTCTGGCTTTATTGGTTTGATACTCTGCCTCTACTGCCGGACACATTTTCCACCCCCTCCCCCCTCCCCCACTTTCCACTGTAAAATCGAGGATGTGCAGATCGGCGGCGGGAGAGAGAGAGAGAGAGAGAGGCGACGAGAGCGTGTGTGTGGGTTTTGGAAACACCGGGAGTGATCAATTAGGCAGGTCCCTTTCCACAAAATTGCATGGAAGTTTGAGTGGGCGGGCAGGGTTTTCACGTCGCTTGAAACGATACAGTCGATAACGTAGACTTGTGAATACCGTTGCCGAATCTCTGTCACGTTTCTCGGAATTTGAATTACTGCGAATTATCCGCACTTCGTCGTTATAAAATACCTTCATGCACGGAATTACGAGATCCTTCGTTAAATTGTGAAATTGCCTTTGGGCGACAACGTTCAATAAATTACACGGGAATATCGAAGTATTAGGTTTTATTTGGAGTTGTTAAGAAATTTCTTTGCACGTAAATAAACAATCGGATCGTTTGAACGCTGCACCATCGAATAACGAATTGAAACAAATTCTTGTTCAGTTTTTTTTAAATTAACGAGCATAACAACAACAACAACAACAACAACAACAACAGCAACGATGATGATAATAATTTTTCAAATTAATACGTAAAAGCGTAATAATCGCATAAGCATCACTGACAACGGCGTAACGACGTTACGTAGAACGTAATCAGCGCTTAAAGCTTCGAAGCTTCGGAGAGATCAATATTCTATGCGAAAGGGGGAGCGCGCGAAGATGCAATTTCCTGCTTCACTTCAGACGCACGAACGATCGTTTCGTACGTTAAGCGCGAAACTCTCTCGTGTTCGTCACTCGCCGCAAATGGTGAAATTCTTTCCGCCCCGTCTGTCTTGTCGAGGCTGTTCGATCGGCTGACGGTAGCAGCGTTTTACACCGGAAGCGTCAGTCAAACGACGGGACGAGTGGCGGCAGCTTTAATTCGACCCGTCACTCGTAAACCGGCGGCATCGGTTAAAAATGTATCACCTTGGTGACGACGCAGCCGTCTGTCAACGCTTTTAACGCGAATCGTCGAAAAAAAGAAAAGAAAAAAAACAAAAATCGCATGGACGGATAGGCGAGGTCTTAGCCGCTTTCTTTCGTTTAACGAGGTCAACGTTTATCGGTAGATTCTTCGACGAGAAGCCATTTTTCAATTGCACGTGTCGCAGTTGTTTCTTTTTTTTTTTTTTCTTCAGTTTCCAGAGAAGACGCGAAAATTCGGAGAAGTTAAGCAGTTAAGCTTCGATACGATAAGGAGGAGGGGGTGAGGAGGTGAGATTGATCCACAGTCGGGCAAATATCGTGGAACAACAAGTAGATACGACTGCTCAGTGTTCAGACAAGCGGAAGGTTGTCGGCTACGGGCAAATGGATAAGAAGGAAGTCACGCGTCGTCGGGTAAATAGAACGTGGCCGTTCCGTGTGCAGACATGCAGAGTAAAATGTTGCACATTCTGCCTGCGAGAATGGCACGTTGATTGTAGATTCGAGTAGAACGGTACAGGGCGTACAAAAGCGTCGACGATTTTCCGTCGTTCCCTTGCCGAGCGTGTCACGTGATCTTTTCGATCGACGCCGATAGACCAACTTTCCAATAGTGGACCGAAACGGTGGACTTTTACGCGAATTACGCGATTATTCGCCGTTGATAATTTTCACGAAATTATTATTTTCGAAACACACTTTACACGCGGAATGTTTCAATTTGTCAGCCTGTTCGGGAATTCACGGTGCAAACAATCGGAGCGCGGAGCGAGCAATCGTACACATTAATCCCGCCGGCAGAATGGTCCGGAAAGTTTACAATTCAGGAGGAAGTTTCATCGCGCGTCGAATTGGAGCAAGGACGGCCGCCATTTGAATGTCTTCGCAGAAGTAGGCAAAAGCAGGGGAAAAAGAGGGACAAAGAGACAGAAAAAGAGAAAGAGAGAGAGAGAAGAATAAAAGAGAGGAACTCACGGTAATTGTTTCGCGGATATTGTGTCACACTTCGCTCGCGATACGCGGGCTCTGTTTCGCTTCCGGTTCCTAAAATCAGAATTCTCCAGCTTCCTTGTTCCAGCACCTCGGCGTGGGAGGAACGTGAAAAAAAAGAAAACGTGTAGAAAAGAAAATCGAGACCGTACGAAATCCTTTTCCAATTTTTTTTTCTCTCCTTCTCGCCTGAGCTCACGTCTGCCAATTTGAAATCCATGCGTACGCATGGGCATCATCTCGATAATTGTTCGTTGTCCTATTAATACATCAGCTAATAGCTAATATCGAAGGAACTCGCTGTCGGCGCGACGGTTTCGTTACGACTCGAAATCGTTGCTCGTTTGGGAACGAGCCGGGGGTCGAATACAGGTCGTCGAAATAAGACGACCACTCGACGGGTTCGCGCGAGGGAAACGAACGAAGTAGTTGCTGGCAAAGTAGGTTGCAGCGGGGGTGGGAGGTGGGTGGAAATCCAGCGAATTCAATGGCCGTACACCCCTCGATAGAAGTGGACGGTCTCATGTCAGTGGCCCCAGCTAGTGCACCGTCATCCTGGGCTCGCACCTTTCGTCCTAGTTTCTTCGTTCTTACCCCCTACCCCCTTCCTCCTCCTCACCTCCCTCCTGTCCCTGCCACCCTTTCGTTCACCACTCACTTCATCCCTCTCTCCGCTTCAGCTCTCCCTCTCTGTCTAACTCTTTTCTTCGATCCCCTCTCCCCTCGTCCCCGCAAGATCTTCGCAACCCACCGCTCGCGTGGCTTCTTCCTTTTTCTCGTCATCTCCGTTTTCGTTCGTGCGTCTTCAGACGTCTTCGTTTTTTTCCCCTCGGGTCTGATCCGTGTCCGGTCACATACAGAGCCAAGCACGAGTTCTACGAGTGTTCGCTGGCGAAGAAGAAAGGAGAACAGAGTCGGCGGGGGACATTTTTTCGCTTGAACGTCGAGCAGATGCCTGCCTTCGTAGTAGATCGATGCTCGATGTTGACAGGCGAAGATAGGCAAAGTGGGAAATGGAAATTTCGTCTCGCGGTCTCCTCGTCTCGAGGAAGTTGACGCGCTTCCAATATCTTCGATTTCGAGAGGAATTGCGTTTGATTCTCTCTCTCTCTCCGAGGGTTTCACCGAGGTATATATATATATAGGTTTTTATATTTTTCGCGAAAGGTTTCCGCGAAAACGCGGTTTTCGTTTTCCAGCTAGTTCGCCCGTAAGGAGAGACCTTGATCAACAGACTGAACGCTAACGGGTTTTATGGTTCTCGTTTTTCTGTTTTCTTTTCTTTTCCTAAAGAAAAATTCTACGAATTCTGCATGCGATCCTTCTCTCTCGCTCTATCTTTTCCTTTCTTTTTCTTTTCTTCTCTGGTCGTTCATCTTCGACACCTTTTCTCCCGGTTCTTTTTTTTCTCCATTCTTTCCTTCTCGTGGAAAAGTTTCGTAGCCAGGCCGCATTGTCTTTGGGATAACAAACATCCTCGGCTTCGTGTCCTTTCATGCGAGAAACTTGAACCGCCATTGTGGGAGAACTTGGGAGAACAAGATGGTCGCCGCGTCTGCGACGATGCTAAACCCCCGAGGTGACGTGGTAATCTCGGTGTCCTCGCGGCGAAAAGTTGAAGTTTGCTCTGTTCAAACATCCAGCCAGAAGTCTCTGGCACGAGTACGACCGGCTGGGAAAGGGGGAGGGAGGAGGCGAGGGAGAACAATTTTAGCAGACGATCCCGCCGGAAGTTGCGACGGATCCACTGCCACGAATTATTTCGTTTCAACCTGGGTGACTGGGGACTCTGTTGTCCCTGAGATTGTTATTGAATCTCCTTGTTCGCAGAACGACGACGAAACCGACGATGATGGGGAATAATTGAAATCGCGTTCAACTTCGTCGTACGTTTTCCATTACCATATTTAAGAAGAACCGAACTCGAACTCGCAACGGTTTGTTTCGCGTAGAAACGCGAAATTCGTTCGATCAACGAAATCTCCTCCTCGTCGGGGGGGGGGGAGGAAAAGCGATTAAAATCACATTAAAATGCACGTTGAAATCACATCCGGGACCGCGCAGCTCCGGTGTCGATGGTTTTCATTTCTCGTTCGATTATTCATACCAGTTGTTATTTGTTTGAAAGGATGACATTACCACTGTTATTAACCCGTTCACGGTTCCGCGCCGGCAGAATTTATAGAATTTGCTGTACCTTGGTCTCGAATTTCAATAACAATGCGTTTCTCAACATATATATATATATAATTTCAATAATACGTAATTCCGTCGATACGATCGTTCCGAGTATTTTTTTTTTTTTTTTTTAAATAACGTACGATCGAATTGAGTTCGCGAACGAATTCAATGGCCGACCGTTTGTTGTTCGAGCTCGCTGCGCGATATCTACGCTCACTCGCAAGATATTTTACCACCGTTTGAAATTTTTAAGCAATCCGCTTTCCGGCGAATTTTCTTTCTTTCATTCTTTTTCCTCTTTTCGCGAAATAAGGCCGCTCGCGTCGCATCCGACGCGTCAACTCGCATTCAGGACGGCGAACAATGAGAACCCGTTGAATTTACATCGTATTCGTTCGAGGGAGAAGAATTTTTAAAGCGATTTCCACCCCGTTTTTTTCTTTTCTTTTTTTTTTTTTTTACATTGAAAGCGTTTTTCTTTCACTTTTGGGCGTGCAGGATTTTTGTTTGTTTGTTTCGTTATGTATTTATACGTGTAAACTGGCTACTAAATAAACTGTATTTTTCTAGCTATTGTTCGCCTTTATAAATTTCGAACGATACGAAGCGATTGGACCGCTAAATAAAGAATATACAATTGGAAATTGTGGCAGTATTCGTACACTTGAGTATAGATTTTTTTTTTTGTTCTGCATCGATGAAACGTTTTTCGGCGCGCAAGAACGCATCGTGTACACGCGCATAATATTTCATTGCAATATTCAATTAATAAAACAGCTGTCCGACGGGAATCAATTTTCGAAATTATATCCGCGAAAATCGGAAAATTCGGATAAAAATTCGGCCTCCACGTACAATTTTCGTGCGGAATATATTACGGACATCGTGGCGAAGGATTTTCTAAAATTTCATTAGCATCGCAATGAGAAGCAAATATTATATCGAGCGCGAGTATATTGTAACCAAATTCGAACGAAACGGAAGAAATAAAATGGCATAAAATATGAGAAACAAGTGTACGGAAGTACTTTTTAGTAGTTTTCGAACATTTGTAATTAACGTTAAAGATTCATCTCTCCTTGAATACGAGAAATCGCGATAGTCGAGTTTCATTTCTCGTGTCGCACAATATTTCGAATATATATTGCAGCGATATAATTCAGACGATTTATTATATTAAAATAATAAGGAAAACGAAAACAAAACAACAAATGATAAATACAAGATAGACAACTCAAGCAACAATAATTCGAATAAACTTAAACGACACAATTAATATACAACACCAATTACTCTTTCGACCACACTCATTCAACACTCTTCTTCAACTCTCTCCTGACACACACGCGACTTTCTTCTTTTTTTAAAAAAGACAAGCGCTCATACTTTTCATTCGCGCGTCTTCAGCAAATCAGGCCATCTATTAAAGGTAAAAACAACTAAATATGTAACTATACACAATGATTTCGATGCTGCAATATTTTTACTCGAGTTCAACGAACAGCTCGCGAACTTTTTATTTGTTTTCCAATTCTCCTCCGTCTTTCTCATTTCGACGTTTTCTTGTAGCAGCGTATCGTGCACGAGCTCGGCGAAATTTGATTAATCCGAAGGGTAAGATGTTTTACCATCTTTCGAGGGATGGCCAATGCAATGGCGGACGCTGCAATGCGCCCGGGGTGGGCGCAAAAACGGCTCGTAATGGATGGGAAATTGCCAAGAAATGGCGGCGGAAGGGGGAGACACGAGGGGCGAAGATGTGCGAGGTCGTCATAAACACGGAGGGACGATGAAACGATCGAGAGCTCCGAAGAAGTCGTAAAGGCGATACTTTTATCGTACAAGCATCGAATCTTCGCCGAGGAAATTTCTGTGCCATTTTTTTTTTTTGTCGAAAGAAACCGAGCCGCCTTCTGGAAGATCGTTTCTTCCACCAGAAATAATTTTGTATTAAATTCGTGCGAAATCGTTAATTAAACTCTCTCTCTCTCTCTCTTTCCTTTTTTTTCAAAATAGACTGCAGCTGTCATCGGAGTGTTGCGAGAACAAATTATTCGACGAGCGAGATTTGGGTCGTGCGATCTTGTTTCACTCGTGCGAGGTGGTAGCCTAACTTTCCCTTGCCGAGGGGAAATGTGTGCTTGCTCGGGGTCCTAACCGAGAACGTTTATCGTTGACATTCGATATATCGACGAGGGAGGAAACGAGACGAAGAAGACGAAACAGCCGAATTTCACAGGCGGTAGAAGATAATGCTGAGAGATTCCGGTCCGTCTCGAAGAAGAACAGCTCTTGAAAGCTACTCAACTACCAATGTCAATCTATTTTCTCTCTCGATTCGGCTCGAACGAGTAATCCTAAACCAGCAAACAAACTTCGAATTCCATTCGAATGTCAGCCACTCCCTTTTTCTTCTGTTTCATCCCTCTTCAACTAAATTTCTTCGTTCACCTGATATCGATATCGGTTTCTTTTTTTTTTTTCTTTCCTTTTAAAAACAGATCCGGGAATCTTGACTGACGAATTCTCGTGACGTTGGCCTATTTGATTTACTTACGTCGCTTCAGCTTTTCGTTTGGAACAAGATCATCGATTTTTCTCGAATATCTCTTGAACGATTACTTTAATTTCAAACTAAAGTACAAGCTTCGGCTCGAAATTTTGTCAAGATCATCGAGAAGAATTATGTGTAATAATTTCAATGATAAATTCTTGTTGTTTGTTCCGCTTGACACTCGACTGTTTCTCTCGTTTTCAGGAATTTTCGTTTTTCAAGCAACGAACTTACAAGCCATACTTCGAAGCCGCATACGTTTCTGGAAATTTTGAAATTCGCTTCGAACGAACGAATATTCCACGAGTTTTCATTTCCCCTTTGCCCAGACTTTTTCAACGAGCCAATTGAATTCGCGTCCAGTTGTCAAAAGATTATACAGTTGTAATTTTCGGGTAGGTTTTCACGGTTTTATCGGTGCCGCGTGAAATTTTATGCACCTGTTGATATACATATTGCAAGCGGCCGGGCCGGATTAAAGCGATCCGTTGCTCGTCAAAAGAGCTCGTGCCGTTTCCCCGGAACGAACGTCGAACGATCGCGTGAAATGTCAAATATCTTGCGACGCCAATCGGTCGCCAGCTATGTCCGATTTAACGTTGATTCGACTACTCGACCGCTGGTCGTTGAATTTTCACACCAATTTCGCGACGATCGGTATATGTGGTTGTGTGTCGTCCACATTGTGAATATAACTGTGTCATTATCCATTGTCATCGTTATCGATATATGAACGTAATGCTATGAATATATTTTCGATTGAAAATATTGTTCTATTTTTTTCTTTTTCTCACTTTTTTCAACTTTTGTAACGGAAGACTGATATCGGCGCGGATAATCTCCGATAAATCGAGTTTTCATTTGCAATTATTTTTTAACACTCGACACTTTGCGAAACTTATAGAAACTTTTAACACGGGATTCTAAAAAATTTCAATATGGAATACGGATACGTCATTAAAATCATTCGTATTGATGTAAATTCTCCACCTTCGATCGTTCCTTTTTTTTTTATTTACATTGTACTCGATGTTACCTGTCGTTTCAATTTGATAACGATCAATGTTTCTTGAATTTTCTTCTTCCGAAATTTCGACGACCGATGCTTGAACTTCTTTTATATCTCAGAATGAATTTTCCTAATAATCAGATCGAATGTTTGTTTCGCCATGGAATACAACAAATAATATACTTCAGAAGCTAGTATGCAACTATCCTATTAACATATTTAATAACGAGATACATTTTTCTTATTTCTACGAAATAAATTATACGCTCGATCGTGTGCGTAAATGTTCGAAGGAAATTTTAAAACAAGCACCGTATGTTTATTTTATACTCTTTGTTTTCGTGGAGTCAACTCAATTTGGCAAAGTGAACGGCTCTCCGATAAAAAGGGATTAATTAGTAGAACATTAAAGATGCTAATGTTCACGAAAAAGGGGCAGGCCTCTCGTCGATCGATGCCATTATCGACGGTGAAAATTCTCTGGCCAAGCGGAGGACGACAATTACTATTTAATTCGCGAAAGTACTCTTTGTATATGCGATGCGACGAAACACAGGTCATCACGTGGAATTAGATTATCGATGCTAATTGAACGCACAGTACCGCCATCTGCTTAACAACAAAATTAATACTAGTACCGATAATACACTGAGTCGGGCAAATGGTTCGATTTGAAATAATGGGGTTAAAAATATTTGCAATACAAATTGGCGTGGTCTATCGAATTGTCGTTGCTTTTTCTTCTTTCGAATTGGTATGTATATATATATATATCGCGTGATTATGCTGCAACAAACAGCTATACGTTATCGGGCGTATTTTGGTTGATTTGTGATAATGGTGTTCGAATTTGGACAAAGTGTGCGCGAATTAATTAGCGAAGCAACTGCGCCGGTTGATAGATTTCACCGAGTCAGCGTACGATAGATTTCAATCGTCTGTTGAAAAAAATGTGGCTGAAATCAATCGGCGTGACATTAATTTAATAAAACACTGCGAGAGAGAGAGAGAGAGAGAGAGAGAGCAGCGATTGGAAATTTCTCGAAGAAAATGAAAATTTAATTAATATTCGTTTGATGAATAACGTCTAGACCGAAATGGTAGAATTCAATGGAATTTTGTTACAACGAAATTCAATAAAATCTCTCGTTATGATCAAATTGATTAATTTACTTTTTCGTTTTATTTTTTTTCTTTTTTTTTTTTTTTTTAATCAGAAGCTTGCTCGACTTGAAGCAAACAAAATGATATTCCCTGTTAATAACTAGGAACTCTCTCTCTCTCTCTCTCTCTCAGCTTGGTTCTTACATAAGAAGCAAAATAAAGTGTAACGTGCTGTGATAATTAACGTGTCTGTCGCGTATTTATTCCACGCGAAAACAACTGTAAAAAACATTTCATTCGGAGAAGAATAATGGAATGACGATGGATAGAGCTTGCGAGTAGAGAGAAGCGTGGTTTTTCTTTGGTTTTTCAGTGGGAAACGCCACGAAAAGACGCGGAAAATTGTCGTCGGATCTTTCATCGTTCTTCTTGACTCAGCGACAAACAAAAAAAAGAAAAAAAAAAAGAAAAGAAAAAAGAAGAAAAGGTGAACAACGTACAAGGGAACGACGCTCAGTGGAATCCGGAGGGGGTGGATCGAACCAGCGAGTTTTTCTACTGAAACGAAGTGACAGGCAGAAACACTCACACGTGTGATGGATCGTTATTGAACGCGTGTTGTTCTTTGTCCATCGACAGCGTGGAAAGCGTAGCAAAAAGAAAAGAAAAACAAGAAAAATTATTAATTGCCAATAAACTCGATATCATTCTCTCTTTCTGTTAACTCCGGGCGACGTTTGTTGAATGGAGAATGGGCTTTAAAAGATCAACAAATTTGCCGAGGGAGAATTTACAGGGTGTTTTTTGGTTTCAGTGTTAGGATGAAAGTCGCTGGAGTTAAGTTATAAATATGAAATACGATGGCAATGTGTTATAAATAGTGTTGCGTGCATGTGCGTTCGCTTCTTCTTTCCTGTTATTCATTCATAAAACCCCTGATTGTCGTATACAACTCGAATAAACAATACAATTGGAAACAAATAGCCGAAAGAGGTTCTCTACTCTTGCAATTTACAATTTACAATCATTGTATCGTAATTGCGTGTGGCGAATGCAGAGTGAAAGGATTTTTCCGACAATTCAAAGCGCCTGCTGCGTAGGAATTGCGTGGTGAAAGGAAATTTCAAGAAATCAGAGACAAACGCACGATCGATCGGAGATCCTGATTTATGGAAGATCCGATCGAGCCTATCGTTGACCATCGGCACTATTGATCGCCAATGTCAACGCGCACACTGTCGCACGGTGTGGCGTAGATACACGCGAGAGGGGTGCGTTTCCGAAGCACGCAGTTTCGGCTCGAAACACTTCGCTTCGCGTTTCGTTTCACGGTGGAAAATCAGCTCGTAGCTTCGGCCGGGTGACAGACGATTACGAGAAAAATGTATGGTTTTTACTTACAGGATCGGACTGTCGTCAGGCTCGACGATGGGATTCGCTGGTTTCTTGGATATCATGCTGCTCAGCTTGGCGGAGACTTGCACGGGGTGTCGGTGTTAGACGGCCATGTTGTTGGAAATTCACCGCCCTCTGGCCGACGCTCGCCGAAGTCGCGAAACGTTTCCCTCCCGTAGAGGGAAAACTCACCCTCTCACCCTCGCTTCCACCATTTCTCTTTTGCGCTCTGTCCTCCAGAATACTCAGTTCATCGGCGAGTCTCACTTCTTAGTTTAGGGTAAAAAGAAAAAAAAAAGCGCCAAGGTGGCGCTCGTGGCCGTTCTTCCCCTTCTCGGCCTTGCTAATTTCAATGATTTGTGCTGGTAATTTCAAAGTGGACGAGAAATATATATATATATATAT
>WIUT01007663.1:0-11580 GCA_010645135.1 Tetragonula clypearis
ACTGAAAGTAGGGAACGAAGGAGGGGAGGGGGAAAGCAGAAAAATGTGAAAAAACCAGGGCAAGTTAGACTCGTGAGCATCAGTCTGAAGAGAAAAAAAAAAAAAAAAAAAAAAAAAAAAACTGGAAAGGTGGAGAGGAGCAGCGCCTTTCCGGCAAACAGAGACGTGAAAGGAAACAGATATAAGAGACTCGTAAAAAAAGGGGGCGAAACTAAATATAAATCAAGTTAAACACGCGGGCGATCCGCGTTGAAAAACGAACGGGACGAAGTGGCCTCGGATGTCACACGGGCAGAAGGAGGGGGGGAATAAACGGGGGGAACAAAAACGCGGAACCAGTCGAAAACTAGGAAACAAAACCAGGAGGAACGTAAGAAGCGAGAAATATGGGAGAAGAAACAGGAGAAGGAGGAAACTGGAACAACGGCGACAACGACGACAACTACGACGACGACGACGACGACGACGACGACGATTGCGAAGAAAAAAACGAGAAATAGAAAGAAAACGATGGAAGAAAAGTTGAGCGAAAAGAAGCGAAGAAAGAATAGGAAGAAAGGAGGACAAGGAGGAAGGAAAAGTTAAAGTAAACTGGAACGAGAGAAGTGAATAGAGGAGGAGCGAGGATAGGGAGGCGGGGGTGGGGGGTGGGGGAGCGGTGGCAAAAGCGGCGGTGTAGCGTGGATTTTTATGAAAAGCAAGGATTAGATTTACCAAACAGGGTCGAGCGGGCCGCATAGGAAATGAAAGGGGAACGAAAATGGAAGTGGGCAGTAAAATTCACTTAGCGCATCGGCCGAATGAAAAGAAAACTAAATGAAAATGGTTGTTTGCGGTGGTAAAAGCGGCTGAAAGTTGCCGCAAACAATGCCGGAAGGGGGAGGAACATTTAAAACGGCCTCCGCGGAAGAGACCAGCCAGGTGGTCGCGGATAAAGGTGCCTCGATTTTTTTTTTCTTTTCGCGGATTCGCGTGGAAAAAAAGAAGAAACTCCACCTGGGTGCGGTGTGCTTCATGTTCGACTCGCAAAAGTGAACAAACAAAAAGAAAAAGAGAGAAAAACAGAGAGAGAGAGAGAGAGAGAGAGAAAATAGTTAAACGGATTCACGAGATGCGTTTATTGAAAACCAGTCGTTCATCCTCCCGGTGACTGTGTTCGTTTTCAACTGTGTTCTTTTCCTGATCGTTCATCGAATTGATTGATCTGCTGAATTGGTTAATTCTTTTGATTGAAAAATATCGATTAGCAGCCAAACATTGACCGGCAATTTTCGACAAGATTCGTTCTTACGAGCGTCGATTTATCGAAGGTAATAGGTGATTGATTTTGGTATCTACAAATTAGGTTTACTCAGGATTTTTGTTGGACATAGATTCACGAGTATGGAGATTCACGTTAGTTGGAGAATTGAACGTTGATGTTTAGATAGTATTTGCATTCGTAGCGCTACAGTGGTTTTAATTGGGCAAGTCTGAGTTTGGTTTACGTGTACGAACTTTGACGATAATATTGTTCGGAAAATTGGTGCAATCAGCGGGACGATCAATATACTTTTGCATATATTCCAGATTGTAAATTTCTATGGTAAACGATCGGGTATTTTCGTGATAATGGCTTTGCGCAGATTCAGACAGTTGAAAGGGATACAGAAGATGAATGAACTGAACTAAACGCCCAAAGAATTCGATAATTTCTTATCCAACACATTACGTAAGCGAAAGTAACGTAAAAATTCATAAATTATTGTTTCAACGTTTATTCCTCGTAATGGCAAGAAATACGCACGCACACAGCAATCTCGTTAGAGATCTCCGAAACACGAAGAACGCTTTCCTTTTCCTTTCACAAAAATTCTGACGAAAAGAAAAAAAAGAAAAAGAAAAGAAAGTACAGTCTTCATTCGTCGTTCGTAATCAAAAAGCCAGCGACGAGCGACCAATTGATTCGTGGAAACCTAACCAGATGCACACAAAAACACCCTCTTCCCCCTGTCGTCGTTAATTAATTCCACGTTACTTCACGCGAGATCTAACTTATAACCGCGTATTCCCTCCATGGCTTTTGACATCCGACGCGCCCCAACTCTCGCGGATACTCTCTTCGCAAGCAGCTGTGGTTATTAACGCGACGCGAGTCACGGATAAAAGAGAAAACGTAGAAACGTCGCGGCGCGCGGATCGCGATCCCCGAAACCGGTCTCGTCTGAAATTTAATAACCGAACGGCGGCGACCGGTCCTCGGGGGAGAGACACGCTCGCTGGGTCTCCAGGGAGTGGCGAGCACAAAAGGAAGAACGCTCGAAACCGAGAGAGAGAGAGAGAGGGGGGAGGGGAAAGAAAGAAAGAAAGAAAGAAAGAGGGTGAGAAACAGGAGTTGGAGAGGTGCTTCCACTCAGAGGATGACTCGAAAACCTTGTCACTGACGGAGACAAGCGTGGAAATGCAGGGAGAGAGAGAGAGAAAGAGAGAAAGAGAGAGAGAGGTAAAGAGAGGCTGGAAGAGGAAGGAAGAGGGGAAGACAGCCGTACATTAATTACTCGGATGTTATATGCATACTGATGGGATACATATGTATGAGCACTTGTAAGTAAGTCGTGCGTGGCGTGTGTGCGTGCACGAGGAGCCAGGATATCCCCTCGGGAGCGACGGTTTCGCCATTGAGATTTCAGCTTCGTTCCCCGCTGACACCGGGAACGAAGCTGAAAGGGATTGTTGTCTCGCGCTGGCCCGTTCAGACGCCGACGAGGAAGAACCTGAAACTCCAGGATGCATACCTCGGATTCGAAGGGAAACTACATTTTCGTAGGAGAGAGCTTTGAATCCCTCGGGGAAAACGCGGGAAATTTGAAAGGGTATAGCGTCGGAGACTGCGACTCTTCGGTTGGATCGATTCTTAACGAGAGGTTGCAGTTTGATTACGTCGTAGCGGTGTACCAGGGAGTGAAGGGTTGTCGCAGCGCGTATACGATAGAGAAGTGTATCAATACTTGAGTGCTATACGTATTACGCTATGCTGCAAGGTGATTGTGAATACGAGAGATCGCTTTGAAGAGTGTTTCAAATTTTACGAGAATCGAATTCGATTTTACACTTGACTCGGCGCTATTAATATTGCCGCGATCAGTCCAACTCGACGCAATCGTCGAAGTCTACAAAAACTGTGTACCGACAATAAACTAGTTCATTGTTATCTGTTACAACGTGCTGCAAGAAGCAAGAGCCGAAACTTTTAACGACAGGATAATTAACAGATAATGAAGAAGTTGGCTCCGCGTAGCAGTCTTTTTAATTAAAATTGCCTGGGTTGCCTCAGTTACGAACACTAAGAAACAGAAAGGCAAGAACCGATCTGATAAGGTCGAGAGAGAAATCAAATCGCGAAAGAGGGAAAAGGAAAACCACTCGAACGCCATCGATCATCGTGCCGCGTGAAATTCTTCGTTGAAAGGGATAATATCGATTTTGCGCGATTTTGCATTTAGAAAAAAAAAAAAAAAAAGAAAATGTCGAAAACGACGAACCGAAAGACGAAACGAAATCAAAGGAATATAAGTCAATGATTAAAGAAACGAAAAGAATCGAAATTGCCGCTGTCGAGTGAAATTCTTGCGTCGAAAGGGATAAAGAACAACGGGGTCTGTACGCGAAACACGCGGGGTTCGATACGTCGATAGTAATATAAAAAGATTAGCGTCAGCCATTGTTTGCCTGCATCCATTTAACGTAGGATTTTACACGGAGATTTACCGCGTCAAGGTAAACTGAATAACGCGTGTTTATCGCGCGAGTCGAAAGTAATACGCGCTCACGGCTGGTCGTTGAGCCGGTTTCCTCCTTCTGCCGGATCGGTATTCGGCTCTGTATTCGAATCACCGCCGATCGAACGGCTTGTAATCGCAGCTGTGACATTTCTGTTAATCCCGGCCCCCGTCCCCCACGTTCAGATAATATCGTGCAAAAGCGAATCCTGCGTTCGCGCGTCGGTTAATTTATGGTTCGGCGAGTTGCACGTGCGAAAACACCGAGCGGGTTCGCACCCATTGGAAATAAAAGTTGTTATTGCAGTGGCGCACGCCGATCCCGTAGACACCAGACCTCGTTAACGCTCACCGTGATCATTTGAATTGAATTTTGGTTGAAATTTTCTTTCAAATTTCGTCCAAACGACGCTTGCGTTAACGCGGAATTTTTGCAATTTTCTCGTGATTCTTGTTGAATTGACTGGATTCTTGATTATCATTTCGAACGTTGATCCTGATATTTTTAAGGTGCAAGCAAGTCTCGATCTGATGCTTCTTGCAAGACGTTCATTTCTTTTGGGATTGGATTTTTCTTAGGAAGAAATTAATGAACTTCACTCGAACCAAATTACAAAGGAATTTGAATCAGAAAAAGAATTCTACTCGGGAATACCGATTGAATTGGAAAATGTTACAAAATCGGTAGAACGGCTTTAACCATCTCCTTCGAAACATAAGATGATTATTCGAAATACAATCCATTCCTCACTGAGAACGTCGCAAGAATAATTTTCTCCCCTGAACGAGTCAAAGGAGGGTAAGTTGTCTCAGAGTGGATAATAAAATTTCTTCTCTTGTTCGAGGAACCGATATAAAATACGCGGAATGATGTTCGTAGAATCCCTCGGTCGGGAATATAGACCGATTTTTCCTCTCGATTTTCCGCGAAATCGTGCCATTCACGCGATTTTCCGACGTGCAACTACTTACTTATCCGCGGAAACGACTCGAGGAACAGAAACGCGACTGACGTACCGTTGAAATATTATCATCGTAAAAGCGAGCGCCGTTGCATCGCGTCGTTTCTGGATAATCCTTGAATGTCTTGTGCGTCGACGTGAGGAAGACAACCCCTCGCCGCGGTTTACGAACAGAGAGCATCATCCACTCTTTGCCATATTCGTTTCATTCTTCCACGATGCCGTTTTCCTTTGATACATATCTCAGCCATCGCGTTGCTTCACGTTATTAATTATCTGTCCGATTTTTCTCTATCGTTTCTTTCTTCGTACAAATATAGATCTCTCTCTCTCTCTCTCTCCCTCAAAAAAAAAAAAAAAAAAAGAAATTATTGGATTTTCGGAATAACTTTGAAGTTTCTTCGAAGTAAAATTTCATTGTCAAGCGTGATGCTAGAATTTTCCAAATGTCTATCTAATACATATTTTAAGATATAATTAGTAATTGACGATGTTTTAACTTACCGTTTCAGTGTATGTTTCGAAATATTTTCAATGATTGGAAAAAGTATCAACAGACGAGAACTCTGTTTCAATTCTGTATTTGAAATTCAAATTTCTCGTCTTAAACAAAAAAAAAAAAAAAAAAAAAAGAGCAGAAAAATATGCACAGTAGAACGAAGATGCAGTCAGTGCTAGAAGAGTTGATTTTCTTCATCGTTTCTTTTTTTCGATAATACTCGTGCAAGTATTATCGAGTGTCGTGTACTATGTACGGCGCATCATTAGATCTTCCTGGACTTTCGGATTGATTTCGACGTAAATCTTCGAAATAAGATTTAATACATCATTTCGTCGTCGAACGACGTTAGAATTCTCCAATTTCCCATCTAATGCACATTTTTCAGATATGTTTAGCAATTGACAATGTTAGAGCCGTTTCAACTCAGAATTTTTGCATGCATACGTTTTGAATATACGTTTTTAGCGGTTGGAAAAGTATTTTCCACGACAATATTTATAGCATTTGGAGAAGTAGAAACACCAGATACTCTGTTTCAATCCTGCGAATCGAAATTCGAAAATTCAAATTCCTTCCAAATGCGTCGTCCGAGGACCAGAGGGAGCAAAGCGCCCAAGTCTTAAACACGTAACAAAAAAAAAAAAAAAAAAAAAAAAAAAAAAGGGAAAGAAGCAGAGAAATCCAAAGAAAAATATGGAAGGAAGAGACAGTGCAGAGCGGGTAAAAGAGCGCGTCCTCCGCACCATAAGTCATCAAGGACGCGATATCACGCCGGTTTAATCTTCGGATGACGTCTGGTTGCACCCCTGGTCTTCTCGCACTTTGTGTCGATAGACACGTCGCGGATTAAAATCGACCCTCTTTCTCTCAGGGCAGAAACGAGCCTTTCCCATTAATTAAACGGGCCGCTTTGGTCCTTTGGTAAAAGAGTTTCGTAGAACAACGGAGGCCAGGCCTCCTAGTTCCTACCGATATTTGCATTCGGTTAATTATTTAACGAACGTTGCGGCGGCCATGTTAAATGGCCACGCGGGCAAACACGCTGTAATATGCAATTGCGCCCTCTGCCCGCCCTCTTTCTCTCTGTCTCTCTCTCGGTTTATTTGCTAGGGGACAGCTTATCGTCTACTTTCGGAGTTTTCCTCGGGCCAGCGCGGTTTAATTAAGTTGCCCGTTAGCGGACACCGTAATTCGCGCCGGTTGTTTATTTTCCAGCTGCAGGCCTCGCCGCGACGCTCAACTTCCCTCGCCGGTAATGTCTCGCGGCTTCTTTCCACGAATCTTTTATGCCGCCTTGGGTCGTTAAGGGATTGCCTGTTTAAACGACTTTGTCGTTTTTAAATGTCTTGCTCGCGCTTCTCTCTCTCTCTCTCTCTTCTTTTTTTCTTCGCCTTATTTAGTTTCGCCTTCCCTTGGCTTCTCATTGCATCGTTTGGCTCGTTTGGCTGGCGAAAATATTTATATGTACGTACACACGAGTAGTATAATTAAATTATTGTACATACTACATCGTAATTAAAGTGTTTACACGCGTACGAACGTGTTTACATAGGCTGAAATCAATTCACAACGATTGGTTTTGTAATTGACGTGGCGTAAAGCTGCAGCTGTAACTTACACTGTGACGTCGCTGAAACGGTAGCGTAAAGAATAAAAACGTGATACGATTAAAGAACTTGAACGTGCAACTAATTCAGTACCATAAGTATTGCAAGACCAACCATCACCATCAATATGAAAAGAGAGAAAACAACCGGAAATTATTTAGAGCAAATGCAAACAGTAGATATTTCAACAGGTTGAAAGAGTTTATCAATCCGATGAAAATTACAATGATCGAACTCATTCCATTGACGGAATTATTTTGCAAAATATTGTTTTAAATAATAATCAAGAACAGTGAAGACGAATCCAGTGATAACGATAACGAAGATATAATCTCGTCCGCAGCTTTAGAAACAAGACTTAAATGTTCCCAAGTTTGAAACCCAAAACCGAATGTAACACGACAGAATTAAACTGTATTGAAAAGATTAGGCAATTGAACTGGCAGAATGATTTGGGATTCATAGGTTTGACTGTTTCAATTTCATCAAAGAAAAGAAGGATTCAACATTAATGTCTTTTTGTTTGTTATCGTGGATAAAGATAATTAAGAACAAATGGCAAATAAATTTTCACTGTGTCTGAAGTAATGACTCAAATTGACATTCTCACTTACGTGAAAAATTCTCTCATTTGAACACCCTTGTTTTCCAATTAGCTCTATTGTAATTAGAAATAATTTAAAAATTTCCTTAATACTGTAATAAGACACGATTCTTACATCGGTCAAATTTAAAATTTAAAGAAATTAATTGGCTATAACAAGTGAGTAGTTATCTTAGACGCACGATGACTATTGAATATGGCCCCACGAAATATCAACGCTTATTAATATTACTATTTAAACTATGTTTGCTCCGTGAAGTACATTTAATATTTGTACAGCATTGTTTGTTCATAGTATTGAAAGAATTAAACCTCTGCAAATCTGGTGGTGTACGGTTGTAAGAAGCAGTATGATAATAGAGGCACTCTCCATGGTCCAGCAAATCCTAAATTCCGTAACCGCCAGTTCAGAACAATGGCGGTGGAACCAAGTGATTTGGCGTAAGCCTGTGCTTGGTTCCTAAATTCTAGCAAATAGAACATCTACGATGATATTAATACACAGCAAGCGAAATATAGAATATTTAGAGTTGCCGAAAATACCTAATTAGACTCTGATTACCAGACTGATAATGAAATAATAGTAACGGTATAGTCAATTATAACATAACCGGTAGATATATCGCCACGAGTACATACAAGGGATATTTATTTTCAAAGAATGTTATTTATTTCCAATTTTCAGTTTTCCATCTTCAATATGACAAATTCGCGAGAGTAACTTGTTATATTATTTATTTGTTGATAGGTAAATGTAAAAAATTCTTTATGTGTAAATTTATGTGTAAATATATTTGGAGTATTTCTGGTATGAATAAAAAATAATACACACACACACACACACACTTATATTAACACTTTCTTATGCAGTTTTCATTTTCGAGACAGATTATCGTAAAATATTTCCTTGATCTTAATCAGGTTTAGGACCAACCTAGGTTTACTACTTTCTTTTTACTTAGAATTTAATATAAGAAAAATACATGGTTTAATTAAAGAAAACTTAAAATGACCTTGGAAATTTTGAAATCCCACACACAAATAATTTTCATTAGACGCATATATATATAAATAATTTAATTTTTAAAGGATTATTTCTGGCATTTCATACAAAACATATTTACATATAAATTCAACGTAAAGAATGTTGAACACCCATCAATTAATAGATGAATCTGATTTCACTGATGCAAGTCGCTCTTGACCCAGCCGGCGTGCTCCGCCATCCGTGTTCCGAGGGTGAAATTCGTTCCAGGACACACGCGCGACGACAACCGAGCTGGACTCTCGGACTAAAACAATTCCCCGTTGTATCGGCGTGTGCGACACACCTGGGGTGATGCCGATGAATGGCGCGAATTAATGGCACATATGGCACGCGCCGCGGTATCGCGTAGAAAATTTTTTCGCAGAACAAACGACAATTCGCCTTGTCTTTCATCCTCCAGACACCATATGCGTGGCTAGGATTCGCCAAAAAGAAGAAAGAAAGAAGGAAAAAAAGAAAGAAATAGAAGAAAGAAAGAACGAAAAAAAGAAATGGGGAAGGGCGCCGAAGCGTCGCCGGGGTGGTGAAAACGCAGAGGGCGGGAGAGAGAGAGAGAGAGAGGAAGAATGTTCGCGCGTTCGCAGAACAATCGGACGTGGGAGACAATGAGACTACTTTGTCCCGACTTTGTCGCTGGAAGGGTGACTATCAGCAGTTAACGCTCCGCTTTTCAGCTCGTGGAAGCGCGTGCACGCGCTCCGCGGGGCGTTTCTTTCCTCCCTGTCCGTGGAACAGATTCTTTTTCTTTCATCCTCTCTGTCTCTTTCCCTTGTTGTTTGCTTCTTTTCTCTCTCTTTCGCGAGAAATACACGGGCGCGTAATGATCGCGCCAGGACGCGTATTATTTATTATTTTCATCGCGGCTGGCTGATGCCGGCGATATTTTTATCAACAGATCCATTGACGAGGACCTCGTGGCAGCATCTTGGAGAGACGCGCGAAGCAATTTGTACGCTTTTTGCGTTGCGTTGAAACGGTGGTCGTGTTGGTTATTTGTTTCGACCGTTGTGATGGCGACTGGTGGATGTTCGGTTGATTCAGATCGACGAGCTCGCGGCACGATGTTATTAGCGTAATAAATTTTCAGTTTTCATTGGCTCTGAGCGAGAAGATTTTTGAATATATGCATGCAGTTACGAAATGGTAACGCGAGTCACGAGTTGTCAACGAGATTCATCGAGACTGCACGTTTTGAGAAAATCCTTTAACACATTACGCGTGTTAACACCAGAATTACACAAAATGGTCAAAACGACTAACTGATAAGTCTTGTATTAGATATTTTCTATATTAGATAAACAGTGGAACAGTTTTCTATAGATAAAACAGTGTATTTTTAGAGACTCGAAAACACATGAACTATGTAAGTGAAATCTTGCATTGTAAAGATTTTCTGTTTCTTTTACTATAATGTCTCCGATGAAAATTTTATGCTTTAGTCGGTAACTGCAGTGTTAGTGGAAGTTGTACATGCATTTATTTACGAGTACTGAAATTACGAAATTTTTAGAAAATGAAGTTGATCAAATTGGAGTGTGATTGATAATTATGTATATAATTATGTATAGATGATATGATGATTACGTATATATGCATATCTACGTATATTAATTGAAAATTTGGATTCCTAATAGAATCCCTTTAAGTATAAATTAAGGTACACGGTACGCGAGCTATTGTTCACTCTAAGATTCTACGAAAGTTGCCCTTAGGTACTCGAATTCGGATTCAAACGCATTAACACAAAGTTCTACAAAGTTCCACTTCGTTCTGATCTTAATACGACTCTTGATTTCCGAGGTGAACTAATTTTCACCTCGAAGCGTGCTGTATAAAGCCCGGCGCACGAACTTGAGTAACAAGTATGACGAAAATAATAAAGTTCCCTTTGCTTGATCTTTCTCGTGTCCCGATCACGACGTTAACGATCGGTCGTAACGTAACTTTCATTTCGTTCGATCATTCGTTCGAACAAACCACAAAACAGACAATAAGATAATCATAGGTGTTCGATGAATTCATCAATTTATAAATACAAGAGGGACATCGTTAATGTTACACCTGTTCGCTCGTTCGAATTACGAATAAATTAACCAATTAATTCCATTGTTACACGACGAACGCTAAACGTGGGAAAACTCGGTTCATTATATCATATCACACACCTAATCGCCTTAACTACAACGCTATCATTCAGAAACACCTATAAATAGCCGGTTTGTGTACACTTTCAACGAACTTGTATATACTTCGCATGGATCCCGAGCACTTTGAAACGCGACTGAACCTCAACGTTCCCCGTGCAATTCCATTACTCTCAATCGCATTAAGGCGACCGGCTTCTTCCAGTCGACTAAAACTGATTCCTTCTTTCTCGGTATTTCTTTTTTTTTTTTCCAGACTGGCCGTTCAAAATAATCGTGCGACGTTTTATGCGTATTTTAAGTAATACGCTCCTCTGAAGCGAATTATTTTTCGCACTTAATACTATGTATGTAATGAAACGCGACTGTATGATAAAATTGTGACCAAATACTGCGTTAAATTTCTTTTATACATGTAACAAGGGAGGGTTGATTATGCTCGGGGCTTGAGAAATTGTTCCGATCGTAAGACATTAGCTTCTTCCCTCAAAATTCAATAATTTTAACGAAATTTGAAGAATTCTTGACAAAGGGAAAATTTTACAATAGGTGTATACCGAATCACGTAATTCACTCGAAATGTCCATTTACTTCGCAGCTTTGGCGAATCTAACTTCGTTAATATTCTTGACCGTTCGTCGAATGGAACGACGAGCCCCTTGAAAAAGTCGGTTTCCATCTAAACAAAACCATCGTTCGACCCGTAATTGATAACGACAACCGGACGCGTCGCAGTTGTCAGCTAACGAAACCAATTTCATTTACGCGCGACGCGATCGAGGGAGAAAGATATGGTATGGTATGGCAAGGTATGGGAGGGGATGGGAGAAAAATGGGAGGGGAGAGTCAGCAGCGGACGTTTCCCCCCAGGAATTTCGAACGAGATAAATCACTTATATCAACCAACCAGCCAGCCAGTCGAAATTTATTATTTTTGTTGCGAAATATATATATA
>WIUT01007664.1:0-11580 GCA_010645135.1 Tetragonula clypearis
TTTTTTTTTTTTTTTGACCGCAGTAAATTCTTTTGTACAATCTTTTAAAATGAGATGAATATTTAACAATTTAAATATAATTAATTGAAGTTTCGATGTTTCAGAACATCACGATTGAAGAACGTGTGTTTATTTAGAGAATTCGTTTCCTCTGCCCCGAGATTTCAACAAGCTCTAATCTCTCTCTCTCTCTGTAGCACGCGCGTGCACGAAACATCATATCCTCGTATTCGATCAAAAATGAGAAACTCCGAACGCAACTGAGTTCGGTCGACGTCTCGCGAAAAGAGAGAGAGAGAGAAAGAGAAAAAAAGAAATATTTGGCTAGCAGCGGAAAATTCAACCTTTCAAAATATTTTTACTTGGCGGGTATAAATCCTCTTTCCGCGGATCGGCACGGCGCGATCAAGCTCGCGGTGAGTGAGTTTTAGAAGCCGTTCTTTAAACAGCCCCGGCCGGACCTATTTCCGCGATACGGTGCCGAGAAACTCATCGAGAAAGCGTGTTTCAACTTTTGATACTTTGCTGCTCGCGAGCCTCGCTGAAACGGAGCCACAGACCAGAGGCCTACACTCGAAAAACGCAGAATAGCGTTTGCTGGGATATCGCTGGTGAGGCTCTGGGGCGGGGTGGCGGGGGATGAAACTCGATACCGAATCCCGGTGTGATTAACGACGTTTCACGCTCGCTAGACGTCGGTTCGCGGACGCTCGGAAGGATTTGCGACTCACGAGATTTTCCTGGGGCATCGACCTCCGGGCCTCTCCTGGATACCAGGATACCCGAGAGAAAGAGCCAACTACGACGGCCCGAGAGAGGAAGTGCCTCGTGCACGACTTTCTCGTAAGCGCTCGGCCGTTGGAATTCTTCGGCCCGGCCTGGCGCGGTAAACACTCTTTTTACCAGAGGATACACTTTGGAAATCTTCATAAAGACCCGGGCGAACGTCAAGGCGAAATTTGTTTGTGATGAGAAAAGCTTCAGCCGTTGTTGCCACGTTGAGCTACGTTTCCCAGGGTGTTCTTCTCTCTCTCTCTCTCTCTCTCTCTCTCGAGCCGTCGCCGTGATTTCGGATTTATCCCGTTCCGTTGGTTGACGGCCATCTCATTAATTCGACTGGCTGCTTCAACGCTTCCGACGCCGGGGCATCGAGCAGCCGGCGAATTATTTAAATGGTACAATCGGCGAAATACGCGGCGCGCTGATAATGCACCGAAGGGACCAGAAACGTGATTAATTGCGTTTAGGTTGGTTCTTTCTCGTTTGTAAATGAGGTCGGTAGAGTTCAGTTGGATGAGATTAGATTTATTTAGACAATCGTCTTACATCTTACAGGGATTGTTTTCACCTTAGCAATGTCTCGATTCACTTTGGTTGACAGAACGATTTATCTTTTCGATTTATTTTCACTCCTTTACATCGATCTCTGACTTTTACAAACAGAAAGAGCAGTTATCGTTATAGTTATCTTGTGAAGTTAATTTGAATCGTCGTCCCCATTGTCAGTCAATCCTATACTTATTGCTAGAATTCAACAAACGTTCATTGACGTTCATTTCTGCGAAACTAAGAACTCAACTGACGACTCGAGTCGCTCGAAGAGAATCGGTCATCGGGGGAAAATTTCACTCGAAATGAAAATGGCCGAAAAACTCAGCGGTAAGCGCCTTAGTAACAGAGGATACGGTGGCCTGATCGCGTGGCCGGCTACGAAAACGGCCACGGCACGTTTCAGATGTAACAGAAAACCGTACGCGCGAACTTCATGCGCGCGATATTAAAGACTATAACGGCCGGTCATTAATTACCAGGGCCGGTGGCTTAGCCGTTCCACGAGAACCCTCGCGCAGTCCGGTAGTCGAGCATTCGTCTTAGGGAATTCCTCTCCTACGTGAGAACCAAAGTCCCGGCTCACTCCGGGAGGAGTGGAGTGGAGTGGAGTGGAGTAGAGTGGAGCTCCTCCACGGAAAAGGGAGGAGGAGCAGGCGGTGAAAGAGAGTTTATCGTTCGCGTCGCGGGAATATAGTATCCTGGGTGACGCACGATCGGCTTCCCGGAACAATCGTTTCCTATATACCGTATTGCAGAACACTCGCCGACGTGTACAATTATCCCCCGTGTGCCCTGTCGTCGGCTCAATTAACTATGGAATTTATTCTCTCTCTTTCCCGCTGGCCGGTGTGTCGCCGGTGCGTTACCGGAAGTCGTGCCGGTACCGCAAATATGCTTCCTAACATCGACGTTGCTCGTCACCCGTTTCTTCCTCCGCAGCCGTTCGAATACATGCTTTGTCTCCTTAAGGGAGATTCGTATCGTCTTTGGTCGTACGTGGTGAGTGACGGTTGCAAATGAAAGTATTCAACGCATTACTTCGAACGTTATTAACGGGGAACGAAGTTAAATTACTCTCGGTGTGTTCCGAACCAACAACTTGCCTCTTCGTCGACTTACTCAGTTGAAAGAACTATAAATTGTTACGAAGTAGAGAAAAATAAATTGAAATGTAACGTTGATTTATACTTGATTATACATTCGAATCCTCGAATTCCAGCTACCTTCTATTTTAACATCTCACGAGTTATAAAATAGCTGAAAGACAGACGTAGCTGATCACACACTGATGCAATAATCGATTCAACTCCTACTCGTTAGCGTAGTACGATTGTCAAATCACGCTCTTCACGGCAGACAGGCGTTGAAGAGCGGCAGACAGGCGAATGAACTTCACCGAAGGACAATTATTAGCAAACAGCCGAAAACAGTCTGATCGCGCATAGGGAATGAAACGCGTTTGATGTTAAATCGATCGATCAGCAGACGACATTACGACAGTACAGTGGGACGGATGAACCGATCGTCGACGCGATCACATTGCATACAAATCACTCGGAAAATAACCACCTTGCCAGATCCCATTGTTATTGGCTGGAACGCGCGCGACGCGATATCTCTGAATATCTCAATTATCGAGGCGTTATAACGGCCGCGAAGTGGCCGCGATACCGCGCTCACGATTTCTCACCATTTAAACGAGCTTCTCAATGGCTGTTCGCTCATCCGAACGCGAAAATCTTTGATCTCGAATAACAACGGTACTGTTATTTCGCTCTGTATGTGGGACGAGCGCGCATGGCGCGTGGGCAACGCGAACCGGGATGCGCTACGGCAACCTTATTTGCTCGCGGGATGATTCACAGCTCGCTGTCGACGTTCCGCGCCGGCCAAACTCTGTGTTCACACCGTTCGCGGCAAAATCGTCCTCCTTTTCTACGTGCAAAGCATCACTCCGACGTATCGTTTGATATATATCGGGCCTCTGTCGAGTCGTTTGCAAAACAGTCTACTCGCCCCGTTCCCCGCTAAAAGGATATCCTTGAATATCCGGGATTATTTAATTGCGAGAACTTTCCGCTATGCGAACAGCCGTTCGAAATTCGAATCGCGTTCAGCGATTTCCAATTTTCGTGTTCCTCGATCTCCGTTCATTGAACTCTCGATTAATTTTACTTTCGATGCGAAATGAAAATCTGTCGCAGCGCTCACGAGAAATTTAACGTCGCAGAAAATTAATCTTTTCAGTGCCTGGTCTGTACCAAATTGTTGTAGAGAGAATCTTATAATCAATGAGAAAATATCGGTTTAAAGAGATTATTACGTGAACAAACATATTAAAAGATGAACATATTCTTAATCTGTCATATATTCCTCTTCTCGTTTTGTGAGAAATTTAAAGTTACAATTGTTCGTGTGTTTAATCCATATCGTATTGTTGTACAGAGAATCTTACAATCAATGAGGAAATAATAACTATAATTTAATTTAATTATTGTTATTTATTATTCAATTATTATAATAATTTATTGAATAATTCAAAGTAGTTGTCACGTTACGATATATGGAACAAATACATCCAAAAGTATATGTTTAAAGATGAACAAATTCGTAATTTATCATACATTCCTCATCCAGTATCAAACTTTTAAACTTTTAGTAATTATAAGATTATTTGTCGAACTTTCAAACAGTCGTCACGATAGTTGGTCAGCGAGTCAAATATTCCATTTCCACCTCTTTAATCGTACTGACGAAAAAGAGAAAAAAAATACAAAAGTCACGTCACGAAAGACAAATCCAGTCGCCGCCAGTTCGGTTGAACTGCGAATGTCTCCTAATCGATCTTACATAACTATCGATATCCGACGACAACGACGACTACGGCGGACAGAACAACGTGTAATTAAATAACCAAGTAGCGTGGAGAATCGCATGAATTGGCTGATGAGACGAAAATAGATGTCGCGGGTTGACGCATGCCGATTTTCACGCTACGTAGCAACGTCGTTACGGTGAAATCTGAATCGGCGTGACATCGTGCTGACGCGATAGCCGCGTTCCGCGTTACGGAATCCTCAACACGCTGAATATGGATGACGATCCTCCTCCTGCTAGGCGGGCCCTATTTGTGGTACATTGAGCTGTCACACCAGCCACGGAATTACGAGGGCTCCCGATGATAACCCGTTAAGCGTACATACGGATGGACGAACGAGCTGAACGACTAGCCAATGCTCGTCCTAGGATTTACACCGCAAAGCGTTATAGCGGCTTGTAATTCGCACGCGATCTCTTTGCGTGTTGTCGTTGATTCCCCTCTTCCTCTCACCCTCTCTCTCTCTCTCTCTCTCTCTCTCTCTCTGTGTCTCTGTCTCTGTCTCTGTCTCTCTTTGTTTTCCCTTGTGAAAACGTGGAAAGGAGAGAAGCAACGCCGTTGCTGCACACAGCTCACGATAAATTTCCTACCCAAAGCAGATGTTGCCTCGTTGCGTGTTAAGCCCAAGAGAAACTTTCGTGAGACAAGCTATCGAGCCGAATGAAATTCTAGATTATAGATACCGGTCGTTTGACTAACGCGCGGTTATGTTTCGCTCACGAAGTCTCAACACGCGGCGTCGAAGGGATTTTCCATTGACATTGGTTCAAATCCGTATATAACACTGCGAATAATTACAGCACGAAATCGATCGAATTCGAGAGATTTAAATTTCAGATCGTAGAAGTGCAAGTTGTTTCGATACTTTTCGGGACGAAAGTTAGGGCAGTTCAGGGGGTTCAGAGGTTCGAACGCAAATTAGCTCTGTATATATGTAATATTATAATGCAGTTGCATTACTTGAAAGACAAACTACATCTTCATCTAATATTAAGAAGTATAGATTCATTGACATCGATGATTTAAAATAGTCCCAATTAGTTCGAGGAAACGATAAGATTTACGCTTGATGGTTAAAGACAAATCGGACACTCGATTGACAAAAAACGTCGTGTGTAATTGGAAATACCTCTCGTAAGACGTACTCTCATTGTCCACGCGCAAGAAACTCAGATAAAGACAGGTGCTCGAAATAAAAGCCGCGTAAAATCCACCTTATCAGATACGTACGCCATTAGCCGTGTGCGTAAATACGCGTGTGAGCGGTATGAATTTTAATACATTCGTTAATGTAACGAGGTCCGCGAACCTTGACCAAGAAAAACACCGGCAACTGGTCGGTGAACTGGATCTAAACGCCGATCAGGAGACATGTATGCATAATTCCCTGCGCGAAACCCTCCCTCCCCCCGTGCTCGAAAAAAGTAACCCGCACTGCAACTCGTATTGAGCCGGTTTTACCAACGGTAAATAGCGGCGTTACAACGTCGACTAGCTTCCTGTTTTGTGAGCCGAATTTCCTCTGTTTTTCTTTGCTCGCGGGCTTCGCGCGGTATGTCGCGCGACGCGACACGATAAGACGACTAACTAATGCCCCGATGTGTGTGTGTGTGTGTGTGTGTGTCGGGTAACGAAAATTTTTCCCACAAATATGCGCGCGTATAATCCGCGTGTGCGTGTGCTAAGTGAATTCAACGTGTTCCTCGCCAGAGGGACTATGTCCGCGTATTCCAATAACGCGCGCCGAATAAACTCGCCGGCGGTTATTTATCTCGCGCTGTCAGTGCGACAGTGTATAAATTACGTTCCGCATTAGCACGCGGAATGCTGCTTGAGAAATGAATCGGCCCGTGGTTTTATCGCGGCGACACGTTCGAAGTCGGCGCGGTGTGCCCTCGACGCGCAACAATATGTCAACTATATTTTGTCCGATCGTTGCCACGCTCTTTTCATAACAGTCGCATCTTCTCTCTGTGCTGTGAAAGTTCCCCTTTCGATCGGCCGCGAAATTTATTGGCAATTAACACGTGAACAGCGATTTATCGCTGTGTGACGTGTCGGACTGGCGCGGCGAGAATGTAACAATTTTTGCGAGATGCGCGTATAATTAGGTGCGTTATCCGACCATTGCTTAGTCGTAAATCGGGTTTAGCGTTAATAGCTTGGGGAATATCGAGGGAAATATATGGAGTTCGTTGATGTTCGTGTTGATGGGAATTAAATATCTTCGCTGCTCGTTCTCGTGCAGTGAAGTTAAAGTGTCAAATATCTTAAATATATATATGTTTCTAGTAAAGACTTTGAACATTTTTATCGTAACAGTCGCAATTACGTATTTGCTGTAAAAGCGTTCCCAACCAATCGTAATATTTCAATTTCTTTTAACTTCGTAAAATTATGAAATTCAGACGTGAGAATAGAATTTAATAAAATACAAATCCATTGAAAGGGATTGTAACACCCTAAATAAGTTAGTAGAAGTAGAAACAGATGTTCGTAAAATAACTGTTATTAATTGATCAAAATTTGTGATTCGATCAGGTCCATCTTTAATCTTCTTCTGAAAATTTTTTTTAACCTGTTCATATATTATAGTATATGATTATATATATAATTGTATATATCCATAACATACATTGTACGAATATAATATTTGTATATAATATTTCAGTTTTTTTTAACTTCGTAAAATTATGAAATTCAGATATGAGAATAGAATACAAATCCATTGAAAGGGATTGTAACACCCTAAATAAGTTAGTAGAAGTAGAAACAGATGTTCGTAAAATAACTGTTATTAATTGATCAAGATTTCAGATCCGATCAGATCCATCTTTGATCTTTTTCTGAAAAGGGTATTTTTTTTAACCTGTTCATATATTATAGTATATGATTGTACATATAATTGTACGTATCTGTAACATACATTATACGAATATAATATTCGTATATAATATTTATACAATACTAACAACAGTCCCTTTCACTCTCGCAAGAGTCGCGCAAAAGTCAAAGTATATCGGGAGAGAAAAAAAAGCGTTCACCCGGTGGAGACTTTCGTCTGGTTTCCGGGGTTCTCTGCTCGGTCGTTTAGCCCTGTTCTTCGGCGCGGCGCAGGGTTTTTTCTTTCGTTCGCCCCGAAACGAAACGCGGTTCCCCTCGGCACTTTGCCTCTCCACCTTCCCCTCTTTTCCACATCCCGTGCAATTTCCAAGCACACTTGTCTACGCGGTGTCGACAGCGGCGCCACGGATAGAACTCCGAGTAAATGGAGGAACATTCTGGATACGCGCAGCCCCCACAAAGAGACATCTGAAATTTCTGCACTCACACGAGAAACGCAAACCATGCCGGTCGAGTGGGGAGGGCCGAGGGAATTAATGGCGTGTGCACCCTGGATAAAGTGCCCCTGTGTGGTGAAAGCGCGCGCTTATCCTGCACCCTCTAGCTCCGCGCGCTCGTAGGCGCTTCGAGGCACACAACCAAAGAGAGAGAGAGAGTCTAGATGAACAGGAGACAGAAATAGAGAAGTCACGAAGAAAAAAGGAGAGAGGAAGAGAAAGAGAATACTGGAGTGTAGAGTAGCAGCCAGCGAAGTCAGGAGGACGTAACTGCGTTTAGTAAACACGGGGGTAAGTTACGTCGACGTGCGACAAACGACTCCTCCCGTGACAAAACAAAGTTTGATACGCGCGCTGAGCGAGTCACGCTGTGCCTGCTGGACTATTCGTCCTCTCTCCTTTCTCCACTCTCCCCAGAATCCCGCTAAGAGTGTCCGGGATTTGCCCCGGTGAAACTCTACCGGGGTTGTTTACCCGCAAAAGCAATTACGCGTCGTCATCGCTCGATTCCGCCAGTGTTGAAGAGAAACATCTTTTATAGCGTGTTTTCTATTTTTTTTTTTTTTTTTTTTTTTTTTTTTTGAACGGGGGTGAGACGTGAACTCGGTAGAGCTGCCACGTAGAGAGAGAGAGAGAATGCGCGTTTATGGTGAAATGAAAGTAACGTAGTTAGCAGATTTTTGTACTTTTACTGGCGCGATTGGAAAAATAGAACGGGGGAGTAATTCTCTCGAGGTTCTGATGGAACAACACGCGAGGCGATGTTTCTTTTTTAACACCGCGAACACGTAATTCCATTTGCAGCGAGATTCTACACCGAGTGGCTCGCGTTTGGATAAAAAGAGAACGTTTCTTTCTTCGAGCTTCAATGTATCGTAATCTCTGCCATTATATCGCTGCATAATTGTTATTCGTTGTGAGTAATTGGAATGGAGCGGTTGAGTGGAAATATTACGTTTATCAATGCAAGGCAATTTGTTGGCGGTATATAGGACAAGTGAAGTCAATGGGTCATAGAACGGCACAATTTAGTATAAGTTTCGGTTTAGTATAAGTTGCAGTTACAGGACGGATCTTTGGTACATTACCTGTCTCTATTAATATCCAATTCAGGTCTAACGGTTTCCCGTAAGATTACCTGCGAGAGACTTAAAAAAGAAAAAAAAAAAAGAAACAACTCGCTTATCGCCCGCAGCCAACGTCACATTCCGACGAATTGATATTAACAACTCTTTATCATTTGTCACGGATCGTTGCCGCATTCTGACATTTATGCGTATCGAATATATTCATCAAGGTCTTACGAATTGAAATTGCCGGTAATTTCTATTTCGCCAGTGACATTTAATACGGTATTAATGAAATGAAGTATCGCGATCATTGAATCGTCCGAATTGATCGATCAATTAATAAATTAATTTAAAATGCTGATTACTCGTAGACCGTTGATTGATTTCAACTGATCGTTTAAGTATCTCGGTAGCTGCATGTAATTTCCAGTAATCTAGATACCGATACACGCCGATTGTGTTTCGATTTGTCTATCGATCTATTGTACACCGACGATCAGATTCGGGGGCTTCTATTCTTGAGATGATTGACACGTCTATTTACCATTCCCGCGGTCGACAATTATGCGATGTCAAGCGAACGCGCGCTGAAAACGATCGGGCATCCTGATAGTGACAGTGATAGTGCAACTATCGTATCATTAACGCATATTTAATTGAACTCGCCGGGGAATCGTATCGAATCACCAGGCATTAGCGGCGAAATTAGTCGAGTGAAAGCGTTTATAGCGAAACCCTTTGCTACTACGGTGTTATCCGGAATTTGTAATCACGATGAAGAGAATATTAATCGACGCTTCTTATTGATCGATTGGAAGGTCTTTCGACAAAAATTCGAGTAGCAAGACGATATTTCGGATTATTTCTAACATAGGAACGAGTCAAAAATATAATTGATGAATTTAGAAATATTAAAGTCGTGTAAACTAGGGAACCGTCGCTTATTTGCATAAAGTGACGAGATACTTACCTATCGAAATCGAATATTTTATACTTGTATTAATACTGATTTGACGTATCACCAACTAACAATTGAAATTAAGCATTTATTAATAGCTTATATATTTCATCTCGATCCCCAGTGACACGCACGTTCCAAGCGTAATATATTTGACAGACGTTAAATGAAATATATCAGATATACCGTACAATAATACCCGAAGTATTTGATTTCGATTCAAGTGCCCCGCGCATTCCACACTTATTTATTATATCCAACAGCTATCGCAGCCATCTGTTACCCTGTCGGCGCGTCGTTCACAATTGACATTAATGTGAAATTATGCAAACTAACGCATCGCCGATAATCAGCGACTCACGCGATACATCGAACAACGTCGAGCAGACTCGCTTAATTGTCTTGCGATTCGGCATAAAGCATTCGACGACTATGATATCGAGAACCAGATTTCGCTGGAGCAGTAGCTCCCTTTGCGTGAAATTACGATTTCGCGACACGGTCTCTCTGTTCCCGTTCGAACGATTAATTATACTCTCGTCGAGAAGATTTTCGAGTGAGTAGAATCAATCTACGTTCTTCATCATTACGTGAGATCTGTATGCGGCTCGGTTTACCGAAAGTCGCGGAAATCCATTCCAGTGGCAACAAGCAATCGGGGGCTCGCGGTTGTTGTTCGTTGATACGGCGGACACTTGCTTTCACGTGAAACATTGACCACCTTCTCGTGAAATAGATCTCACCGTTTCATTTTCGCGTGGATCGTGACAAACAGCGGTGTCGAATACTTGCTCGTGTAACTTAAAAGTTACATTTGGTTAGATTTTCATATTTATTTTGAAGATCGTTGATTCTTTTTTTCTTTCGTTTCTTGGTTCTGCCGTTGTGAAATGAAGATCGTGACAACACAATGTTTCACGATTCTTCAACGTAAGAAGGATATTAAATATTACATCGTACAGAGTGTGGTGTTTTTCAGCGTTAGAGTCAAAAAAAAAAAAAAAAAAAAAAAAAAAAAAATAAGAAATTATAAACTGACTCGAACGTTGCAACGACAGTCGCGTATTGACGAGATCTTCCGATTTACAACATGTCCATGAAAATTCGCCGATTCGCTGTAAATATCAGAAACTCGTTTCGAACGAGTCTTTTCACCGTCTCGCGAGCGTCCTGTCCGCGCCTGGCATCTCTTTCTAAACAGGATTTCCCTTTCACGGTTTAAAGGGTCTTCTCTCCGTTCAGCTGGATATATAAGTAAATAGGTGAGCAGTGCTCAGGCGGCTTGAAAATTCATCCAATAAGAACGCGGAGTCTCGCTATCAGCCGGGCAGAGGAACCGTTTAATCAGGGCAGTGAAGTGAAACGCGACTGAACGCGATGAGCGCGTTAATAAAGATCTTTAAACGCGGAGCAATACGGAGGGCGGCAGATTGCATGGCGTGTGTTGCATCGTTCTTCTTTCTTTCTTTTTTTTTCTTTTTCAAAGGCTCGTGCCACGCCGTGGGCGGTGGCCGAGGATTTTGAGAGAGAAACAGGTAGCGAGACGTACAAGCAAGCAAGCAAGAGGGGTTAAGGAAAGAAGGAAAAGGCGGGCAGGTATCGCGGAAGCGTGCGTGAGCGGAGCGCATTTATTGCCACGGCGTAAAGTAAAATTACCGGTGTAACTGCTGTTACCGCAGCGAAGCAACCTCGCTCTTTCTCCTTTCGTCTGGTCGTTGGTCGCGTGTAACGCAAAATTCCCCCCGTCGTTTTAGTGGCAACTGAAGCGGGAACCATTTTCGGTCCGCTCGCCGCCGGAGTGAACACTGCGTGCATAACGGTACCCTACCCAAGCGTTTTCCCTCCCTTTAGTCTTTACTCTCGCCCCGGTGTACGCTCGAATCTTGGAACGCTCGTGCGCGGAATTTCTGTTGTACGAATTTCTCTGTTTGCGCGCGAACGTTTTTTCGCCGCACATCTCTCTCTCCGCCCCCCCCCCCCCCCCCCCCCCCCCCCCCCCCC
>WIUT01007665.1:0-11578 GCA_010645135.1 Tetragonula clypearis
ATGCTACGTATAAATATGACATGGTATTATTTTTCTATTTCTTTTTAAAATTCGTTCATGTTTCATGACATTGTTTTAGAAAAATTAGACATAATTCATAAAAATTTGGCTTCATCATCATAATTATGTTGGAATATATCGCTGAATACTGTGAGTTGTGTGAGTAGGATTGTCTTTTGTAAACGAAACAAGTGAAACTCTGTCTTAGCGTAGGGTAATTGATCTCGAAGCGTCGTTCAGAATCCATATATCTACTTCCAATCCATTATGTAATCGCGTATTCTTATTCAATAATTAAATAAACTTTGATAGATTACAGCGAAAAGTAAGTTATTTCATAATTAATAAAAGTTGTATTTCCAATAGTTCAAATATTTGACAAGTAATCAAAATAAAAACGAAAAAATTGTAAAAATAAAAAAATTTGTATCATTTTGTTATTTGTTATAAAGTTTTATAAAAAATAAATTTCAAGAAATAAAAATTTTGTTAAAAATAATAAAAAAAAGTTAGAAAGAACTAAAAATTTTTTTTCTGATTCCAAATTTAAAATATTATGTTCTTTATATTTTCATTTCCTGACGAACAGAGCAGTATTAGACTTGGCAAAATCTTTTTATAAGCAAGTCTGCTTTAAATAGGAAATCTGAAATCTGTGTTCCTTTAAATAACTTGTTTGGAATTCATCACGCTATGAATCGTTTTCAGGTTCGAATCTAGATCAGAGTAAAATATATACGTACTTTTACCTCAAAAAGCTACTACGTAAACAATCTTCTCGTTCTAATAAAATTCTTAAGAATTGAAAAATATGATTTCTTCCCATTCTTTGATCCGCAAAATTATAATTTGCACCACATAATGTGCTATTTTTTCCAAATGTAGTAAACATTGAAAGATTCAACATTCACATTCAACATTGATAGGTTTTGCGAGATATATAAGGATATATTTCGTATAGATGTCTATATTTTTCATTAAATCTTCATAAAATATTAAATATTTATATTAATAAATAATAAACTTCTGTTGACAGGCAAGGTTTATAGAAAAATTTTGAATAATATTTATGTATGCAAAATGCAGTACGATATTCCCAATTTAGATGTATGTACATGATAGTGAGGTTCGTAAATTATAAAAATGTACCTTTTCCCAAGAATTTAAACATTATTACATTATCAGGAATCCCTTGCTCAATTTTATGCTGAAGTATGGACAAAGAGTATAAATAACAGTTTTTCTAGTCAATCAGTCAATAGATTAAAAAATTGTAGTGAAAAAGGATAGAATAAAAAATTAACTATTTAGTAAAATGTTACGATAATTTACATTGCAAAATGGTAAATCTATCTATGCTTTTGTTCCGTTATATATAGCAAATATTTCTGAATATTTCATTATTTTGTTTCATTATATTTATGTTTAACATTCGTAAATTATAATTTTTGATTAAACACTTGTAGTTCATAAAATAAAATTAATCAAAAAACTGTTTATTTTACGAATTTACAGACAATTTTATTTAAATGTGATCAAATATGTTATAACTTGTGTTCCTCATTGTATTGTCAACTAGACAATGTACACCCTCTCATAAAGCGAATAAATAGTTTTTTACTGTAACAAGGACTGTATTGAGAATTATCTCAATAAATATTATTTGAATGTTCATTTAAATATAAATTATTTTTTGGGTGTTATATGAGCATTGGAATAAAACGCAGAAACTATTATTTGCAATTTTAAATTAATTGAAATATTAATATTAATATTTTTTTACAAATGACAATTCTGATTATTATTTTTTTAATTATTATTCACTATACACTATTAATTCTTTTTAACGAATTATTTATCTAATAATGCGTTAAAAAGAAGTATAAAGTTACTTTGGTTTTATACGAACCAGTTACAATATATCTGTTCGTCACTAAATTTGTAACGTGTTAATTTTGAAAACATATCATGTTAATTCTTACACAAACGAAGATGCAATGTTATAAAAAAAAAATCACCATGATGCCGATGTTATAAGAATGACGTAGAAGAGTTGAGTTGTCAGGACTGTGACTGACAACTTCATTCACGATGGAATTCATGCGCAACTTGCACATTTCCATTGTACTACACATGTTTTCTCAGTAAAATAACCGAGACAAAAAAACGCCAAGATTATTATATTTTCCTCATCATAAAGTTTTTCGATCATTTATTCATTTTATTCATTTAATATAATTATTCGTAGAGAATCTACCAGTTCTGAGAATCGTATGTAATTTTTAGTCATCGATCATTGGTTTTGGTAAGTATCGATCATGGTCTAGTATCTTTCATTTATGGTTTCGATAGATTCTTCAGCCAATAAAATTTTTAGCATTATTTATCATGCTGTCATTTCTTATAATTACTAGATGTTATTATCTTTAAAACAATTTGAAACTTTTTCCTGTCACTTCAGCTTCATTGACGGATTAATGCAAATTGAACAAACGATGATAACAACGCATGTATTTCGAGATTCTGATTCTCTGCCTCTGTAACTGCTATGATTTAATTTTCAGTTAATTATAAACATTAAAATCGTTGATATTGTTCAAGCAAATAGTTTTTGGTACAGAACATTCTATTCGTTACGTTATTAATACGTCAATGATTCGTCATGTTAATCATAAAAATTTATATTGCCAATAAAATTGCATACTGCAATAAAACTGGATATTTGGTATTAGATAATATTTGAATAAAATAGATGATTCCATGTTGCGAATGCATTAATAAAAGTATCTCGAATATTGATTGATTGTTCTTTTTCTCTTTTTTTTATGTGATAATGAAAATTTCTAACAAAATAAGAAAGATATATTATGGTAAATCGAGCTTGAAAAATGATTGAATGCAATGTACAGCTTGCTCCGGATATGTCCAAGAAGGTTGCACTGGTAGAGGAAATGAAGGGTTGGGTAAATTTCAATATTACGAATGTTAAGGATTATGTGAGTTACTATATTCGATTTTATTCAGGTGTTACGTCCTGGCTCGCCAGACGACGACGAAAGGATGGTTAGCGACCGCTATAATCCGTCCGGAATGCGTAAGCTGGACCTAACCAGATACCTGGAGTACCTTCGAGATCCAGTTATTGGCCACGTGCGAAAGTTGTTCCGCCGCGCATTCGCAAAATTGAACGGTCGACTAGACTTGTAGGATATGAAGAAAATACGCGCGTCTAAATAAGACGATTATATTTCTCGTTTAGGATTACAATAAAGGGACAGACAATATTAGATAATAATACTTATTAGACAGAAGGTAGAAGAATAGAATTTATAGATAATAGCTGCAAGAGAAGATAATACTAAGCGCTCGTTATCTCTCATCGACTAAAAACGAATCCCGACGAATACAGACCTGTTTATGACCTTTCGTCCGCGAGTTCTAACCAATCAATTTAATCCACAGTTTTCTTGGCTTATATCAGTTCGGAATACGAAATTCGTGAGCATCGACGGAATTTCGATAGGTGTTCCAACCGGAGGGCACCAACATAACTACTCGCAGGTCATCGGGGAATGAAAACAAAGGCACAACAACGTGCTAGCGCGAGGCAGACATTACGACTTCCTGTTTGCATGAAAAACCGAGCCCTTGGCCTTGTAATTAATAGTACAATAGTTGATTTCTTCATACGAACAGAAAGTCTAAATCATTTCCTTTTTTTCACAGGCTGTGGTGACTATGAGGTCTGAGCTAACGTCGGATGCCCGACGTCAGGTCAGGCCATAAGATAAAACCGTAAATATGTACTTGTACGTACATATAATCCTAATTTTTCAGACTTGCTTTTATTTTGTAAAAATTTAATAGAAGATGTTCTTCACTGGAAGCTATCTAAATAGCTCTAATTAACTACACTTTTAATTTCTATTTAATTATATTCATTTTAGACTATATAATATTACGTTTAAACATATTCATCCCTGTTATTCTTATTATATTTATCCCTAATTCCTGCATCATTTTATATTTTTATTTTACATTTGTGTTATTTATTTTACCACTACTTATCACATTATTACCATTTTACATTACATTATTACCATTTTACTTATCACAAATTTATTATTTATTTATTATTATATTTTTAAATGCTTACTGCTTCATATTTGGTTTGAAATTTTTGGTAAGACTTCAGTGTTGTCCTCTTAAGCTTTTTGGGCGAGTTTTATATCTTATTTATCAAATTCTAAGCACAAAGAAATAAGGTTAAATATTGCCATTTACTTAATTCAAATCAATATCGATATCCAATTGCTTGTACAGATCGACAGAAAAAGAAGCGACGTGCCAGATAATGCGATTCGATTAACTATTTGTGAGCATCCGAAGTGTCGGATCATTTCGTACTTCTATACGAACAATAAACGTGATTACGGAGTCAAATAGAATAAGTACAAGTATGGTGTACATATGGTATTTTACTTACCTTTTTATTTTCATAAAACATCGTTAAAGAAAATGTAATACATTTTAATTCCAGTTTGTTTAAAATGATTATAAAATTACAGCAGTGTTTGAAACTTTGATCTAATAGAAGAATTACGACATAAAATAACGGTTTTATTATAGTGCAGGTAATTTGAAGTTGTGTTCCAATTTATGTTTCCTTAGAATTAAAAAAGCAGTAAACTAAAATTAATAAGATTACTATCTCAGATAAGTTCTCTTACAATCTAAGTAAATATTAGTTATAAGAAAATATGTTAGTTAGGCAAACAGCAATTTTAGGCTTGTTTCTACAAGAAGTACCTATTTGAATCTACTGGAGATCTCGTTGAGTTTCATTATGTTTGAAGTAGGAAAAATATTTAAAGGAGAAACCGGAGAGCTCTCAGTTGTAGCTGATGGTTCTGGTACATTTTCTTCCTAACCAACATGACGTTAATTCTTGAAACAAAATTATCGCTATTATGGAATATTCCAAATTACATCATCCCTGTTATTACAAATGAGCAACATGACAGCCTAAAATTTCGTATCAAATTTTATATTAATAATCGCAAAACTGACACGTGGAATTCATGTGCAAATGAGTAAATTAAATGATTTACTCTAAATTTTTAACATATTTCAAGATGATTACAAAGATTATTTAATTGCAACTAATATTTTTAAATGTTCGTAAATTGAGTTGGAACATTAAAATTACGGTTTATCCACATGTTACTAATTAACTGGACATTGGCTCCTATTATTCCTGGTTATATTCTACAATTTCGATAACAATTTGTATTAGGAAACAATTTATTATGTAATTCAAATAACATTAGTATCTTCACATTACAAATTACCAACAATATTCCAAATCCAACAATATTCCAAATTCAACAACATTCCAACAATATTCCAACAATATTCCAAAATACCAACAATATTCCAATATCTTGACTTTAAACTATTAGAAACTCAGGACACTTGAAGATCATAAACTCTATGTAGCAATCCTGCTATCAGATTGCTTTCCATCGGTTTGCAAACCAAGTGGTATTCTCGTATAGAGACTTTCCCGAACATACAGTGAAATACATAATTGTACTAATGAGAATGAAAAATTATCTACAATTTATACTGTTATGAAATTCATAGAACGACATTAGGCCTTATTTGAATATAATACTTGAGAAACGATTATTCAATATATCATTAATGATTAAATGATATATCATTTTATCTAACTCGGTATTACCTACAATTTATTTGATACTGTCAAATGATTTTCTCTGAATTATTTTATTCTTTAGTTAGTAAATAAAATAATTTTTCGTTTCATTCGTATTTTGTATTTGTTTCTACAAATAATTTATCAAAAAGTTTCTAATAAATAAATTTGTATAAATTTCATCTTCTAATGTGATTATTTGTTATTTCATTACAACAAAAACATTCACACATTCGGATTCATATCATAATTACGTCAATTTTTATCAGCAACAAATAAAAACTGTACGCACGTATTTCGATCATTGGTCGATTAGTCACATTACTATTGAAGTTGCGTAGGTGACATGTAACAATGCAAACACGTTAGAATTGACAATGAGTGAGACACAGCTATAGCGATTGATGATCTGCCTGTCATGACGTAGGAATGGATACGAAACATCAAATACTATCTTACAATACAGTTATGTTGTACAAAAATTTAACATAAAAAATGTATCATATGTTAGCACTTATATTGCATTTGACCTCACTTTAATCAAAAAAATCCTGACAAATACTACAGTAAACATTTAATTAAATAGGTAATAAAAAATATTCGGTGATTCTACACAACCATCGTTTACGTATCAAATAGAAGGATTAGGAATGAATTATTTGTGGATGTCGAAACTTTCAAATCACTTGAAACCCAAAAACGTTTCAAGTTTTGAAAATTCGAAACTTTGTATATTTTACGTGTTTTGAAAATTTCAGATACGAAAGTTTCAGATACGAAAAACTACGCAATTGAATGATACGAAATCGTTTTTAGCGTAAATAAAGAATGTTTAACTCACGTGCAATTCAACATTCCCTGAATTGCTTGCGAAATACTTTGCAAATATTCAGTTTTCGTATTTATGGATACAAGTACATCAGTCGTAATTCTGGAACGATAAAACAGTAAAATGTTCAAATCTAAAGAATGTATCATAAAAAAAATTTGTTCATACTATAGTTGATAAAAAAGATGTAAATTAGCTGCCGAAAGATTCTTAAATATGAATCTGGATTAGATACGTTCATTCTGTTATATTTTTGTCTAACTAAGGTTTGTGGCCAGTAAAATTAAAGTAGTATCAACTTCAGATTCTAACAAAACAAAAAATTCCTTTTACAAAGTAAATTCAACACTTCGATAGTTCCGAGTTTCAATAGCTTCGAATTCAAGTTTCGAGAATTTAAAAGTTCCGACATGAAAATTATAAGCCCGTAGAGTATCGAATTCATGCATTCTACACTTACCGACATAGTATTACGACACTGTAGTGGAAATATGTGACGATTGCAAATATGTACTGTTTTTTATTCGTATAAATTGTCAAACTTTTTCAAATTTAAATTAAACGTTCAAGATATCTTTCTTCTCGAAAATGTTGCAAGTTCTTATAGTACGTAATAACGATGCTTTTATAATTAAATCCATCTTTATAATTAATCCATTTTTATAATTAAATCATCCCGAAGACTGAAATACAGATGAGATTATTGAACTTTCCTTATACGGCCTTGAAATTTAATGCACGATTGTTTTTACCGACCGATTTTGGTGTGTCATGATGAGTGTTAAGATTCAACGGAAATTACAGAAATCTAAAATTCGAATATCTTCGACACTATAATCATTTTCGTCTGATATTTAAAATTACAAATTATAATTCTGTTTGCGCGCACTGATATATGATAATATGTACGAACCAGATGAAGCTCAGAATTTACAATAAAGTGACAGTGAAGTATTTTTTTTTTTAGAAAATGTAAAAGAGAAAGATTAAAATATTCTTCATGCCAATGTTAATGTGAAAAAACCCTGCTTAATCTCAGCAATTTTTGATCGTTCTTTTTACGTACATGCGTCACATGATGTTTCGCTGGTACATACGTTTACGTGATTTTAAAATTTACAATTATAAAGCAGAAAGAAAGAATACGTGTAGAAAAAAAAAATATATCAATGTGCATTCGTTATTCAATAAAATGAAACATTTAGAAGCAAGTATAATATAAAATTCCACTTATCTGAAATGTCAATCAGATTTCTTGCTGCTTGAATTTACTATTTTAAAACTATTACCATAACTTTTACTTAAACTTATACTACAAATTGTATGAGTAACAATTGTATAAACTAAATATATACTCCAACAAGTTTACGTTCATGTGCAAATGATTTCCAGAATGTTATGTAAAGAAATAAATTACTGTTGCGTAAGGAACTAACTAACTGTCAATTCATTCGGTATCAAGCATTCAGGTGTAATTAGGCTACGTATTCTTATGCAAATACGTATGTACGTACAGTTCTACGAACTTAATTAAACAATATAACTAGAGGCCTATCTAAATATCACTGATTATGTTAAAATATAACAATTTAATTTATATGCATGTATATATATATATATATGTATATATAATTGTTATATATATATGAATTAAATTATTATTTATATATGTATATATATATGTATTAAATTGTTATATTTAATATATGTATTAAATTGTTATATATATATGAATTAAATTGTTATTTATATATGTATATATATATATATAGAGAGAGAGAGAGAGAGAGAGAGTTTCGTAACTTATGCAAATCATTAGTTTAGTTGTAGCTGGGTATTATACATTCTATTGTTGTTATAAAGGCAGAAACAAGATTATGTTAAAACAAGCACAAAATATTTTTAACATAAATTTAATAGAATATTATAATAAACTTCGCTTATGCGAATCAATTAATGTTGGGAGTCATATATCTAAACTCATAATTGAGCATCTTTAATTACTCTACTCTACTATCTCTTATGTCGCGACACGCATAAAATGGGGACCGAAAAAAACACGTAGCTATTGGAACCTGGAACAACAGTTCTCGTATAATATCCGATATCGATATTGCGTATTCCGATTAACTCTCCGACGGCACAATGTCAGTAATGAAACGTTAAAATAAACAAATCATGTTAATTATTTCGCGAAAGAATAGGATTTCACGTAAAGACAGATTTAAGCATAATTAAAATAAAATATTTGAAACAGCATTTAAATAATTCAATACATCTTGATGGATTGATGTCATTTAGAAATAATTTTGCGTCTATTTGAATAAGAGTTAATTTATTAAATAATTTCTCGAAACCATTTTACTATTTTTGTCTATCAAAATAATTTTTTGTTTTATGTTATATTTTAAATTTACCTTCACCAACAATTTCCCAAATACTTTTTAATTTTATTAAATTTAATTTTTTATCAAATAAACTTCATTTTGTCCCGCGATCATTTGTTATTTTACTTTGATGGATTAACTCAAATGTGCAAGAAATGAGGAAAGGTGAGAAGGTAAAGTTTAGTCGAATTTTTTAACATTTTTATACAAAGTGTATGTTAATATTCGTGATACATTCGGAAAGGGAATGATTTTATATGAGAAATTAAACTGAATGTATAAAATAAAATTTTTTCGTACGACCCGTTCCTTTTCGTTTCCGTTATTTTTGTTTAAAAGAGAAAATAATTCGTTCACGAATAAGATAATAAGCAACACATGAAATTGTTCTTATAAATATCAAGAGAAGTAGAAAATCGGATATGTAAATCGAAATTTACAATTATCTACTTATACATATACAGAATGTCCTGCGCAATTGGGACAAGCTGCATTTTTCAAACAGTTAAAAGTAAAGAAAAATATAGGTAAGACTGAATAATAAGTAAAAGTAAAGAAAAATTATAGGTAAGACTGAATAATAACAATGAATTATAAATATAGTAGATAATACAACAATGAATATAGTAAATGCAAACATAGAGTAAATACAATGAATTAAAATGTTATAGTTAAAAACTAAATAATAATAATGAATTATAATATATAAATAGTTTTTTTTATGTATGAGTGCCTGGGAAATGCACTTGTGCCGTTTTTTAAATGAAAAATTATAGCTTTTATTAGACCAATCGATGCAGATTCATAGTCTTCACGGAAGAGTATTAACTTATATCTAACCTAATGAAGCAGAACCGAACAGTAGTCAAATTTTTGTTAATTTAAATAAGTGCGTCCGTCAGATGGCATAAATTTTTTATCAGTCTTTTATTGAATTCTTCAAACTCTTCTATCTTCAAAAACAAAGCCTTACAAAAAATATTATTCTTCCTTTTCGATTCATTTTTATACGTAGAATTATCCAGTTAGTTTCTTACCACATGTGACTGAAACGCAAAACAGCAAACAATAAAGCGCGTGCCAGCTAAACTCGTTTGCCTTTTTTGTCGCAATTTAATTAATCCATCAACTTACGCATTTATCGCTTTCTGCGAATCATGTTATTTTTTTTACCGTCCGAGATTATAGATTCAAATAGAATAATTACGTGAAGATTGAAGGTTTCCTTTTACGACTTGCACAACTCTTTTTTATTGAATATTATATATGCTAACACGAAAATTCTAGCTATCATAATATTTTTATCATTACACTCATTTCCGCTTGATATATATAATTCAATCTAGTCACTTGCGCTGGTTCATAATAATATACAAACTTTGGAACAAATATTGTGAGTTTAAAATAAAGTGATAGTATTGTTTTTATGTGTTAATTATAAGGAGGACCATCCTTTCAATTTGCAAAAATTTTCAGAGAAATCGAAAATCTTCTGCCTTGAGCTGATGGAAAATTGAAGAAAAATCTCTCCCGTCCTCATTATTAATTTCGGACATTCGTCGGCATCGAGACGAAATAATTAACACATCTTGTTAAATCTACGTAAAGTGCGTTTGAATATTATTGGAAACTATCTCTGGTAATACCATAAATCAAGATGTCATTCGAAACACTTCCGAATATAATAAAGTGGTGAAAAAAATCAAGTTGTAGGAATTTATTGTAAATTGAAGCTTCAATTTTTAGCTGTATAGTAAAATCAGTTATGAAAAACAATTTTTCAATATCTCATCATCGAGAAGAGGAAGAAACACTTTTTAATCATGCAAAATTCTTAAAGTGAAATAAAAGTTTATTGCCGTATGATTTTCTTTTTACGACGCTGTAACGGTTTGAATATTTAGTATCTTAATATTAACGTAAACAATAATTTATGCTGTTAATTCATACTAATGTGAATAATATTAATGTGAGTATAGCGTTTCAAAAAAAATTTTATTTAATTTTTTAGACGTTTTGATCGCTTCTTTGCGAGTCTGTTGCAGCTATTGCTTTGCTAAATATTTTGAAACTTGGATTGCCATTAAGGCTCTAATCCAAGAGCTGCGATTCGAACTTCTTCCCCACCACGCCAAGAGAATATAATTGCCCCACCAAGAGAAGGAATTAAAACTAAGAATTTGCTGGAGGTGGTCGATGAGGTGGGATAGTGGCTCGGGAGCATGAATCCGATGAAATAAAGATGCAGAAATATCGATGCAATCGAAGTATACGCATGAACGGTTGTCATTCAGTTGCTTGACATTTAAAACTTAGTTTGATTAGCGCTATACAACAAATTTATATAAATCGAGGCAAACTCACAGGCAGAAAGTGTATAAAACCGGACAGAGGGAGAGAGAGAGAGAGAGAGAGCCAATTAATTAGAACTGGTAAGTGTATCATAATTAGAAGAGATTAGTACTCCTAATGTTGAAACCTCAGAAGTCTTTAAGCTTAAAAGACTTTCCCGGTCCAAGGATTCGAAATATTTTAATTTTTTTTGTGATTTAAAATTTAAATATGAAAAGTATAAAGTCAATGAATAAAAAATTATTTGCAATGTGAATGAAGAATGTTCCGTATATATTTTACATATTCGGT
>WIUT01007666.1:0-11575 GCA_010645135.1 Tetragonula clypearis
ATATATATAATGTCCCTCTTTGGTTCTCCATTTTGAAATTTGACTTTGACGAAATCGTGCATTTTTCGTTACTGGAACAAGCTTGAACAATTAGCTATCAGATTACATGAATCTGCGGTTTAAAATGAAGTTAGTTGGAATATTTTGTGACACACGTACCTGTCCATTTGTTAAAAAAAGAAAGAAAAACGCAATTACTTTTTTCCAAATTAGCAATCCAATACGTTGTACTTTGGTTGATTATCGGTGCCTGTTGTCAGTGCTGCTTTACGTAATTACGTTGAAAAGTAATTTAAAAGTATGTGATACGTCTCTTTGAGGTCTTACGAACCCTCGGTATGTGATTTTGTGTTTGTATAATCTGACATTTTCTAACAATTTCTTTCTTTTCGAAATCTATGTGAAAACAAAAGTCAGTAGCTTTTTACATTTAATCCAGTCATCTGTTTAAGCTCTAAAGACCTTAACGTTGCGTGCAGGCACGATGATCACCTATGTAGTATCACAATTCGGGGAGAGGGAGGATGTACTTACGAATCAAACACAACTTTAGAGCAGGCTGTGATGTCGAGAAAAACGAATTGCAAACAGTTTGACGTTATATCGTACCTTTATTCTAGTCCCTAGAAGGTAGATTTTTTTTTTAATGGCAGAACTGCACCAACTGTTGGGCAACGCCAGTCTCATAATAATTTTCGCAATCATTTCATCGGGGGTGCGTGTCTCACGTGCAACGTTGCCTGCACAGACGAAACTTCGCGGAGGGCGAATGACATGGACGCTGCTAATTCCACGACAATCGTAGCGAAGCGATCGTTCGGTACACACGCTGCTGTCAAATATTAATTTCTGCCGGGCAAACCACGATTTCACCATGAATTTTTTGTACCGGCGAGAGCGAACGTTGCAGACAAGCGACTGTTCTCCGCTCTCGTTCACCGCGAATTCTGCCGCTGTTATTATTACAGGAGCACGTTGACGTTATTCGGTGGGAAGCACGTCAACGGAGGACGGTGATCTCGCCGCGAGATATCATTTAAACAAGAACGGAGCGGTACGACGAGGTTAAGCGAGTCGACGAAGCGGGTATAATTTTCCAGCGGGCGGAGCGACGGGAGTTGTTCAATTTCTTCGCGCGCTCGACGACTTGTTTGACGTTTTAGGAATTTATCGGCGCTACGAACTTGCCGACGTTTGATCACGCGTATTATTACCATCGTTCTCGTCGATGAATCCCGCCAACAAATAATCACGAGTAATTTGCGAAGAAATTTGAGAAATACGAGAATCTTCGCGGTGCGGTGTAAAATAAAATAAAAGAATAGGACAATGCACTGAAATGAAATATTCAAAGCGAAACGACACTAGTCAGCAGTTGTGGATTTCATTGAATATTATAAATTTCCATAAAAAATCTCTTTATATACATAAATGAATGAGATCACTGCGTCAATTTTCTAATTAACCTACGTGCTTGTCGAGAATCAAGCAAGCGTACTTTTGCGATCGCGAGTTAGTAAGACGAGAGAAAACAAAAAGAAAATGTTCAACGGAGAAGGCGCGAGAAAGGGTACAAACAGGTGTATAATTAGGCTAGCTTGGTAATAAAATGTCTGGTACGCGACGTGTTCTAAAAGCCGTGTAACTCCGGCGGGTTAAAGTGCAACGACCAGGCGCATTTTACATTTTACACACGAATTTTAATTTCCTGGGAGCGGGCGGGAGAATCACTTTCCACCGTTCCCTGGAAAATGCCCCGTGGAAATTGTTAAGACACACACCGCGGACGTTTGTATTATTTAAATTTCGCGTGGATGGTACGATACGCCGGCGCGGTAGGTTTCAAGGCACTAACTAGCAACAATGGCGAGCCATGAAAACTTCAACGGCCGTAAATTATCCAGCGGCCGTGTGGCGAACAACGTCCGAACACCCGGCGATATTTTCTTTCGCGAACACGCGTGTTTACAACGCCTCCTGTTTCCTGAACATTTCGCAGCAACGCGACGTTAATATTAGCCAGGCGAGTTACACGAGCTAGAGGGGGTGAAAGAGGGTGAGTCGCGTCTAATATAATACGCCCAGCGTTCACGGCGAATTGGAGTGTCCAGGCGATATATTCGAACGATGGCCGCCGCCATGGGTTTCCTCCATCGCGCAACGAAACGCGAAGCGAGCTACGCGACGCGAATTATTCCGCAAATAAATACACGCGACGTTCAATGACACAAACGACCTGTGTTGTGAATAATCGTGCGACAATTGAAGATTACGCAGGGGGAAAAGCACGACGATGATGTTGAAGTTTCGCGAAGTTGAGATATTTTTAACACGTTGCGAAAGAAAATATTTGATTGCAACGAATGATATTTATTACGATATGAATTTCTTATTACATTCATTACAATTTTTCTTTCCTTTTTGAAGTTTCTTGAAATCGAAATATTCTATAGTTTTAGTGAATGATAAACGTTTGCTTGGTCTTTCGCGACGTTAATACACGATTCAAAAAGCAAGCGACCTGTCAAAAGCAAAGGCGGATCAAGAAGGTATTTTTCAATAATATATCCGCCAGATGCTCGGTCGTTTGAAACGCGATGAGCACGTCTTTTTTTTTTTTTATTAATTTTCTGATTCCGACGTTTCTCCCACTTGGATACTATGATTTTCTGAAGTTCATAATATTAAGCTAAATTTCTGCTTGATACTGACTTATTGATTGAAAAAGAAAAGGTGCCAGGAACGAAAGTGTTATTTTAAAATAACACAGTTCGCCAAATGTCTGTTTCAAACAATAATAATAAAACACAAAGGGTAGCAAATAATAACAATAAATTATTGTGAATCATCGTGGCCGGACGTGACGGACACCTCCACGATGGCCGTCCTCCGCACGCTGGGAGAGCTCCGAGACCTTTTATACACACAGAGCTCTCCCGTGCTGTTGTCCTAAAGCTGGGTTCACTAAACTTTTTTCACAGTGGGCCACATAGCTGACAAAATGACGAGCGTGGGCCGCGTAATCGCTAAACTAAGTTCAGCATCCCGTGTTAATCATGTGTGAGTGGCATGCAATGCAAAAAAAGAAAAAAAACAAGGACAACCAACATATTTATTTACTAAAAAAGTTATCAAAGAAAGCGACGTTAGCAAAAAGATAGATCACGTCAGACCTAGTGTGCACATATCCGAACTTCGCGCAAATTCAAGTACCGTTCGTCAGGCCGGATCCGGTCCTAATCGATCCCTGTCCTAAAGGACAACGTCTTTTTTTCGCCCGAACATGGCCTCGAGAACCCTGAACCTTTAGATTAAAAGTCTGATGCTCTACCGACTGAGCTATTCCCAGTTCTGGACAATCGAATCTAGCTTGTGGCGTAGCGGTAATTAAATATCTGTTTTCGTTGTTACGTTTTACTACTGGCAGTGTATAGTGGCCAGTGATATGCGTTTCGCGTGTTTCCTAAACAATCTCGTTTCGCACGATTTGCAATTATTTGATAATCCGTGTAATATCGGTCGGTTCGATTGATTACTAATTCACTGACACGAAGAAACACATTGAAATGACCGAAACTGAGATTATTATCGGACAAACCGATAATGACACGATACGCGTGTATTGCCGAACATGTGCACAGGCGATGGCACGGGTTGTTTCACGGTTTTCACACCGTGTGACTCAGAACTTCCGGTAAATCAGCTCTCTCAGAACGAACTGCGCGAAACTGCGAAGAAGAAGTTTATACGAATTTGTCGCTGGGCAAATAATTTATTTAGTGAGGAGTTTCATTGACTCTTTCCTCCGTTAGATTTTTCGATTCATACAACGAGAGGTTCAGGTTCGATATACGGCGCGATTTAACCAGCAATAGTTCATCCAATCGACTAAAATTTAATTCAAATAAATTCGACTACGTGAATTGTCTATTAGGGTAATTAGAATTCATGTAGTAGGAGTCCAATGATTTTTCTGTTTGCTTTCGTTCATATAATAAGAGTTCAGGTTCAAATAAATTTAATATTTAACCAGCAAGAGTTTACTTAATCGTGCACTGATTGAAAATTTGTTTCTGTTGTGTTGTATTGTATTTCGATTGGGATATTAGATTGATTGATATGAAAATTTGTTTCTCGCAATAGTTTTCTTCGAAATGCGAAAAAAATAAGGAAATATCATTTATTTGGGTAAATATCAAAAGTAAAAAAGATGAGTTATTTCAATCGATAGTAATTAAATAAAACTATCCTAATATCTTTTATATGTATTATATATTTTTGTAAAACTTATCAAGAACTGAAAATCTAACATGTTCAAAAATTGAATGGAAACACGAACATCAATATTTTGCAAACATATAACCAATAAAACTTTAGTTATTACTGGTTGTTATATACAAAGTTATTAATAACACGAGCGAGATTCGTGGAAATGTTCTTGGAAAACGTTGGCTGGCAATTATTCGCGATATGGATTCGCATCGACGTTCACTACATTTGCGGGTATATATCGGATGTTATAATTTCAACGTCAGGACTTCAATTACAACGTCGAAGTGAAAAATGGAATTAGGTTATCGTTTTGGCAAAAAACTTGTGAAACATGAAGTATTATTCTCGTATGTTATATCGATCGTTATTTCTGCTTTTTTTTCTGGGCGTTTGTGCGCTTGATAATAATTGGATAAAAATTTCATGGAGTGACAAATAAGTTGTTTGATCTTCGTGTTTAGAATATCACTGTATTTCTGCTGTCTCAAAAATACATTAGCATACTCTCGAGTAACTTCGTGATACGTAATTTCAAATTAATGTGGTTTAAAAATTTCGTAGAACGCTCACCCCTGATTAAAAATTTCGGCAGTTTCGACCAGTTGGTGTATATAATGTATCATTATGAAATATCTATTTGTCGAATAACACAGTGTCTCTCGAGTAACCTCGAGATACGTAATTTTTCAAATTAACATCGTTTAAAAATTTCCTAGAAAAAAACTCTATTCGGTGCGTCGAAAGCATTGCCATCGAATATTTAAATTTCAAAGTAACATCGCCTCGAGGTTTCCTACAGTTTCAAAAATTCGTCAAGTTCCCACTGGCTCGTGCGAATAACGCAAAAAAAAAAAAAAAAAAAAAAAGAAAAGAAAAACTGTAACAACACGTACATATCCCATCTGAGAAATTCTCGACCAACATCGACAAACTCGATCGTCACTCGATTAAAAAGTTTCGCCGAAATGCTCGCAATTCCCTCTGACGAGTTCAAGACTCTCGGCCAGCTCCGTTCGACAATTCAACAGCGTCGAAAACGGTCGCTCATCCTAAACCAACGTATCGTTTAACCGACGTATCGACCAAATGAACCCAACCACCGACTGCCACGAAACTTCCTCGGCAACCCTTGAAGCATTGCGAGCGTCATAAATTAGAGGCAACTTTGCCGGGATTATCGTCGCGGAGTTGGTCCACTCTCTGCGAACACCGGCGGAAAACTCGATTCGTGTATCGGTGTATCGAGCGCACACAGTTTACCTCGGCACCGACCTATCGGACACACTTTGTCGTCCACAGGGAGAGAGAGAGAGAGAGAGAGAGAGAGAGAGTGCTACGTACGAATTCGCAGGTTGTAGCCAATTTTCGCAGGCGGATCTCTCGCGAAACCCTGTGAATGTGAATCTTGGCCGGAAGATCCTGGTGAACGCGGACGCGCGGCAAACCTTGAGTTTGGGGATGAAAACAACCCTTGGTTCGTGGCCCGTTAAGGTTAAGCCCGAATGCGGTTGCATTCAATCACGATTGAAATGTGGCCTTTCTTATCGCGTGAGAGAGAACACGCGCGCATCAGGCGATATGTACGCGCTCCCGCGCCATATTGAAGTTCCTCGTCGTTTCCGTTTCTGTGACGCGCATCTCTGCGCCGATCTCTTCGCCCATCTCGATGGATTTTCCGATCGGTCAACGCGAAAGGATATATCCTATCTTCTCACTGTGATTTACCTGTAAATCTTAGTCACTGGATTCGAATCGGAAACAGAGCGTCATATCGCTGTCTCGTGCAACGACACGTCGGGCCGATTGTTCCGATTCTATCGTCGAGCTCGGACGACGCGTGTGATGCGACAATATCTTCGAACTTTCGTTCGAACGGTTCGAGTTCGCTAAAGTAAACTGCGATGTCTCTCGATGTCTGGAACTTTGAACGTTGATATAATGACGTTCCCTTAACCTCTTAACGCACCAATTAAAAAGCTGGGATTGCACCGGTGGCAACTTATTTCGGGTGAGAGGAAATAAGCACAATCACTGTCTAACGAGTAGATTTGTTTGTGTTTATATGGAAAACCAAAACTGCAGGTCTCACGAGTTAACTCGAGCGCGCGCAAAAAAATCGTTTTTGTGACGCCACCCTTATTTTATGGAATTTTATGGAAAGACCAGATGTCACCTAGACGTCGGACCTTGGACATCTGGGGACCCACTATGAAAAGTCCCGGAGCTCACGCTCCTTAGTCATCCTTTAAGGCCCCCATAGACGTTGAGACATGCTGCGATGCATGCATCAACTCCTAGGTTTCATGAAACATCAGATGATGTTTCAGAATCAGTTTGCCTCCACTTTACCGATTCTTCAGTTCTTCGTGTAACGCCAAAGTTCAAACAAGTGTTTTAAAATGTCGGATCGTCTTCCAGCTCCAATATTAGTGATAATAATGTTAGGTTTATTATCACGGACTTTCTTTGCCCAACTAATGCTAGAAGTCTATTTCTGCATCAGTGATTCCTTGCTTCTCATTGGTGCTTGTATCAGTGATGCATGCATCGCAGCATGTTTCAACATCTATGGGGGCCTTTAGTCTTCGAGACCGCCGGAACTATACCCTGTAAACCACCTGGTGAATAAAAACCAATCTGTTCATTTTATTTCTGTTACGATCACCGTACCTTGTACTTAGCGTTAGTTGTAATCCTACCTAGTACAAATACCATAAAATACATAACTCACGGACCAGTCCGAAACCGGAAGTATCTTCGTTCGGCGCTTTATCTGCTCCGGTTTACGTGACATTTTCATAAACCCGACTTAATTCGGGCGAGTGCGTTAAGAGGTTGAAGGACTAATTGAATTATTAATTCGTTCTTTTAATTTTGTTATGCAAGTATTATGATTCATGACGTTCTGCAACATCGAAATGACCTTTGTCGAATTTGCGCGAACGTCAGAATGAAAAATGAACATTTTCTTCTCGGTCATATCGAATTACGTTTAACTCGCGCGTTAATTCTGGTTATTGAGAAATTCAAAAAATCGTTGATCTGTCGTGTAATTCTGTATTCGAAGATAATTTCTAAATTTCCCATTTCTCTCGAGGCCTCTGTTTCAATCAGCCTCTTGTTGGGTCAAAACTGTTTCGATCTCAATTATTTTTATTTGTCCTAAATTTTCCCCTGTTTAATTTTTTTTTTCTTATTCTCTAGCGATTGGTAGTTTTGGCGCCAAAGTCAGATCACATCATTAAATTTAACGACACGATCGTTCGCGGTTGGTAGTGTTAATTCAACCACGACGATAGTGCACCGTGACCCATATATTCATCGAACGTATTATCTTGTTAAATCACTGGTTTCCCGTGAACGAATACCTATTAATGTTTCCCATAAAGGTGTGCGGGATGCTCTTTCCGTTCTTCGCTGCGCGGTGCAGTTTTGTTTGAAAGGAGATCGCGACTCGATCGAATTATTCGATTCAATTCGATTGGCTAACGACGTTCTTCCGTTTCTTTTTTCTTTCTTTCTTCCCTTTCCCTTTTTTTTTTTTCGAAATACACTTTTCGATCAACTTGACGGGACCTATTGTTCGATGTTCTACGGTGTAAAATTGCCTTTTCCGAGATCGTGCGCGCTGTACGGAGCGTTATATTTGATGTAGTTTGAAAAGGAAAAAAAGAAAAAAAATCGCGAAAGCTTGTGAAATTTATATGGAAAAATGTGGTTGTTCCGTTGAAGATTTTCCGACGTGTTTTCAACTCGTTTTAACAGACGATGTTAAACATTTAAAACTCGTGTTTGAGCAATATACGTACAAGTAACCATCGTTAAGGGCTGAATGTTTGGCGAACAACGTTTTGTTAATTTATTCGCTACAAAGTTTAAATTTCAGTGTCTCTTTCAATACAACAAAATGTGTAAAATATCCCTTCTATATGTCTTCGTATTCATCCTTCAAAGATGATAATTTTAAGCTGCTTGTGATTTTATTTTCTGAAAAAAATCACAAATCCGTACTACTTTTTTCTTTAAAATTAACTTAACCAACCAAATTAACTGAAAAATTATGGCACACGGTACAGTCCAATCTCGAGAATATTTTATTATATAAATTTTACTTTATATGTAATTTTATATGTAATTTTATATTAATATTATATGTAATTTTATATTAATATACTATTTGTAAATCTAATATTAAAAGAGTTTGAATCTTTATGAATGAATTTACAGTTTACTTCTTTTTCGGACATAATATTAAATTTTGGGCTTAAACTTAAAAGCTATTAATATTCAAAATTAATAAAGTCTATAAAGACATATTTACATAAAAAAAATGATTAACATCAACTAATCACAAAATTGGTGTTTTATACATAGTTTTTGCTCTTTGATCAGGAATCATTCCAGCTACAGAATTCCAAAATCGAATCGTTTGAAACTTGCATCGTGTTTATTTTATAACTGATGAACTATCATGTTAATGTCGCGTTAATTCACACAAGCGTGTATCTGATTAAAGCCTGACGGTTTGACAAATGACTTTCAGTATTTAACAATTAGGCGTCGATTCCACGTACAGTAAAGAGCATAATTGCGTGCCAGTGACAGTGAAAAATTGTCGATAATTGAACTTGATGTACTTCTTCGTGAAAGAAGATCGCGTTAAAATAAAAATATAAGTAATTGAAAAATTGTTCTCACGATTCTCTGCTAGAGTAGATTAAAATTTTCTCTTGACAACGAAAAAGTCTTTAAAATTCTATTGAAATTTTATTGAACTTTGAACATTAGGATTAGATGGCGAAACATTAGGATATTTCTTGGATTTTCGTTGTTTAACCCTGACATTCAGAAAAAACAAAGTCCATGATCATTTTGAAGAATGAACGAGCCGTTAAAACTAATTGTACGACTTATCTTCGCCATTTCATTTAACCTTGAATATTAATAAATAGCATTTCGTCATCTAATCAGAGTACTCGAAGTAAAACGGTGAAAAAGAAATTCGTACAGCTAGTTTTAGCGGTTCGTTGTAAAGGGGGGAAGACTTCGATCTTCGATCTTCGCGGTAGATTTACATAAGAAAAAATTTTTCCAACGTTCTCTCACGCTCTTTGAATTTCTACAATTTCTCCCGCTCGTTGCACGATGTAAAATCATTTTAAAAGAAAGAAACTCACTCGATTGAAAAAGTGCAAGACTCACCGAAAGCAGAAGCACACCAAAAGTATACGATCTGTTTCAAAAAGTTAGGTCAGTTCGAATCACCTTTATAATTTTCTGTTATCCATTCGCTACACTCCTCTAATTGTGGTTCACGTTTCTCTTACGCATCTACACGCAGATGAACCATTTCCGTGTTAGTTGGCATTAACTCGACACGACTTCCAGGCGAAAGTTGCGATACGTCCTTTCGATTAAACGCGGAAACAAGTGTGCCCGGAAAGACGCGGCGAGATCCATTGAATCCAACGTCGAGATCGTTACGTCGCAGGTTCGAGCACTCTCGAATCACTCGGTATTGTCTGAAAAAAATTTCTCTCCCGTCTCTGGACCGCGTCACCGCAGTCGTGACGGCAGTCATTTTTCGTTTCGGATTTATCGCGTGCGACGACGAGAATCCACGGCGAGAGGGCGCGCTCAGGTCGTCATTACGCGCTTCTTTGGAGACGGGGCGTAAGCTCCTTCGGAGGACAATACGGGCACGACCGAGGGCGCGTTTAGTCACTTTCCAGATACGAGATAATGGTGTCTCGTTATGAAAAATACTGGGAGGATGCTGGTTGACTCTCACGGTGCCGACGATTTGCTGCAACGTTTTCGTTGTTACGTCGAGAGATCGCCCTGGCACAATGGGAGGCGAGTTATCAGGAAACGAGACTAGACGAGACGAGAAACGAAAGTTTGCAAAGCAGATTATTGCTACACCATGTATTTCCAATGTTTTTCTTTATATATTGAGAACGGCGGAATTGCGCCTCAGTTGCGGCGCTCGCTTGTTATTTTTCGTCATTCCGGGCGTCTCGCGATCGGTTAGAACGTCTTACCATATTATTATATTATGTTAGAGGTGGTTCCCCATTCGTTTCTTTTTAACCTGCACGGCGTTTCGTACACGCCGATCGAACATTTGAAACGTTTCTAGTATCTATTGAATTTTGCATTCAATTTGCAATCTTCGTGTAATAAAAATTGTTTCATTTACTAGATCAGCAGTTCCTAACCTCTTCTCTCTCCCTTGATTAGGCTTTTCATTTGCGAAATTTCACCTCCTCCTCTCACAAACTGCCACCCATTTAAAAAATTGAATATTGGATCCTGAAGAGTGTCCAATGAAAATATTTGATCAAAAAGAGCATGTAATAAAAACATTGGATCCAAAAGAGTGTCGAATGAAAATATTTGATTCAAAAGAGTATATAATACAAATATTTGATCCAAAAGAGCATGTAATAAGAATATTAGATCCAAAAGAGTGTCCAATAAATGTATGAAGTTTCACGTAAAAAGAGAAAAATATTTCTTACGATAATTGTTCGAAATTGCTTTCGCGGGCCACCTATTACTGTGTTTTCGTTTTAATAACAACCAGCATCGGCCGGGTGTTAGCTGGAAATACGCGTAACGGCGATCGGTGCAACGAAATCGCTGTTGTCATAACGTTCAGTTGCCGGAAACATCAGAGGCGCGAATTACACGATAATAGAATCGAGCCACGGTTAATCGAACGCAACGAGACTTTCGTTTTAATCGGGCATCGCTCGCCCGAGCCACCGGCAGTCATCGATGTTGCTTGTTTCTCGCTTGGACACTCGCTGGCTGGCCCGCGCTAATTCACTATGAAAGCGTGGAAAACCGATGCCGCTATCCGATATATCGAAGCTAATAATTCCGGCAGGAAAACAATCGGATCGATATCACGATTAAAATTAGTTGGTTGATCTGCGTGAAATATCGTTCTTTTGAACGGGGTTTCGCCGTTCCGCTAGTTAATAAGTAACATTCGGTAGTTAACAATTATACAGCGAAAAATCAGATTTTCGGTCACGTTTGTTTAAAGCGTTTGAGTGTTCTACAGTTCATGATGTACACACAGATGGAGAGTATTTGTTGTTTTTGTGGATTTAAACCAGCATGTTGGACTATTTTTAATACTTTTACCGAGCGAGACGTCGAAAATTCGTGGCACAGTGTAACGTGTATGTGTAATTCGAAAACGAGGAACGAGAAGTAGATTCTTTTAATGGTACAATTTCAATAAGTTATATTATTATTATTATTATTATTATCATTATTATTATTATTA
>WIUT01007667.1:0-11575 GCA_010645135.1 Tetragonula clypearis
AAGAAAAATAAAATAGTCACCGCTAATACACGGTCGGTAAAGTGTTAATAGCGCCGTGTGTTCTAATTTCTCTTTGTTCTTCATATACTGTAACAGCTGTTGCGAGATACCACGACGTTGTTCATTAGTCAGTTGCTTCGATTTGCCATCTCTTCTTTGTAAATTCACGTTATCTGTGTTGAAATTTTCCATTTTGAAATTACACCGGTGACTATTTTATTTTTCTTAGAGAAAAACTAATTTTTCGCGTTCAAATTCCAACTGAACTCGAAAGCAACGCCTGTCAAATATGTCGTATGGTTATTTAGCTATCAATGTAAACCAATATAATACCAATATAACGAGTATTGCTCTATAGATTTCCATTCAAACGTGTACCATATTTCCACGACAGAGGGGGTGTAAATTTTTAAAATTTTGCGAATGTCTCCTATCCCCGGCGTTCTGCAACAATTTCTTTGACTCGATCTTCAAACTTTAGTCCTCGGTGGTTCCGACGTTAAAGTAAAAAAACTTCCAAGCCACTACTAACGGCAACGTTCTTCTACAACGAAGAGAGAACAATGTTCAAATACAACATGGCGTCGAACGTGGGGGATATACTTTCCCCACGACGTAGTTTGAACATCGTCGTGGTCGTTCGTGAGAAATCAATGAAACAACCGGCTGGCACAGCGGCGACTCTACTGCGGCATAATTCTCGCGCACAAGTTTCTCAAAGAGAAACACGGACTATGGTTATTAGGAGAACGAAAACGATTTTCAACGCGTGTCCTTTCCACCACGGGAGACGGGTTATAAGAAACAGCTTTTCATTATTCGTCGGCGAGAAATGGCGGGTGCAAAAGAAGAACGGGAAGGAGGGAAGAACCGAAAGAGTACAAAGAGTGCATGAAAACTCTTTATACGCAATATAGGGTGAGGCGAGGTGAAAAGTTTCCTTCTTTGCAAAGCCGATTGGAAACAGAGGCGATTGGCCCACGTTTCCACGGCGGGAGGGAACAAACGTTGAAACGGCCACGATGAATAATAAAAGCACGCGAGGTCAAACTAATTGTAATACGAAGTTACGCAGCCAGGGGCTGAACATGTGCCCCGTTCCACACATTCATTTCGCCGGTCTCTCTCTCTCTCTCTCTCTCTCTCTCTCTCTCTGTGATATCTATATCGCATCATCGATCGCTCGGAATCGTCTAACGCGCTCGCTTTTACTCTCGATATACAAATCCGGTCTCTCTCTCGAATCTTTTTCTTTTTCTCTATCTCTCTCTCTCTCTCTCTCTCTCTCTCTCTCCGCGACGTGAAAACTCCACGGGTAAAACCACGGGTAACCGATCGATCGGAAATCGTACACTCTCGATGACGAGGAAACGTCTCGTTATTTTCTCTTTCTTTCCTCGGCCCGGTGATTTTAATAGAAATAGATTCGATCGTTGACGAGTGCTATCTCGTGGTCGGATGACTCCGATCGATCGTATCCGGTGGAGAAATTTTCGAACGTCTCCTCCGGTTTTAACATCGATCGAAGATTTATATATATCGATATATTTATATTAGATCGTTATATATATTGCTGTATTATTATTAATATTATATATATATATGTATGTATGTACAAAATACATAAAATATATATTACATTGCCGAGAGCTTCTTTCGGTTTTAACATCGTCGAAGACTTAAAGGATATATTTATATATATTAAATCGTTATATATATTACTATATTATTATTATTATTATATTATTATTATATAAACATATATTGTAATATATTATAGTATATATTATGTTGTAGTATACATATTTAATATATACTATTAAATTGATATATATATATATTTATATTATATATTATATAATTCTAATATATATATTAATATGTTATTAAATAATATATATATTACTAAATTTCTTATATGTATAATATATGTTTTACAGAATGGATAGAAAAATTTTTATTATCGATTATATCATTATATATATTATATTGTTATATTATTATCGATATAATATATATATATAATATAATATAATATATATATTATATTAGCGGTAGAAATATTTTATATCTTTTTTCTTAGTAAGATTATTATAATTTTACTGTTTTATTTTTTACAATTTTATACTTTCATTGAATTTTAATTTTAATATTTCGTATTCTTGTAATTTCATATTTTACAATTTTGCAATTTTATATATTTTACTGTTTATTCATTTTTTTTTCTCAGTCAGACTATTGTAGTTTTACTGAATGCAAATTTACTTGTCAGTAGTGTTAGTAATGGAAATACAGTTGGGAAAGTGTGTTTCCGTGTGTTTTTCCGAGAGTTTCTTTTTAAACTCTTCAGCACGTGATTTACCCGAGGATCCAAATTGCACGTTAGATAACAGAAATTTGAGAAAGTTATGTACGAAACATTGCCACCAGTTTTCGTTTCTCTACGTAATTCGTGCGAGTCTGCAATTTTCGTATATACTTTCACGCGAACAGACGAAAATTGAAGATTCCTTCGAAAGAACCCTTTCCAGCCCCTTTTCAATTTCAACAATATCTGACAAGAGCGTACTGTTTCGCTACGAAATGTAAATATCTATTGAATGCAATTAATACTTCGCTGCGTGAACGATTCGTTGATAACAGGATTCAGACAGGATTGAAAATTTAACTCTAAAACGAGAAACAGATTGTTTCTGTATCGGGACATCGAGTTTCAAGCGACCGGAGTGTTCAGTGGATCCCGACAATGCTGTCGCTCAGTATCGAGAAACGCGAACATAATTTTTCTGTCGGGCGAACGAGAGGTATTTCATCCCTTAAGCGTTTATGTCGTGTATATTCACGTAGAACAAAAATTCGCTTTTGCTATTTATCGTTTTTAAGTTAAAAAGAATATATATATATATATATATATATATATATTTGTAATATATGTGTAATATATATATATATATATGTAATATACATATTTGTAATATATATATAACATAACATATTACATATATGTATTACACATATATTACAAATATATATACATATTCTTTTTATTTGTAATATATATATATATATATATATATATATATATATATTTGTAATTTTAGCACATTTCAGAATATTTGCAACAGAACAAACAATTACACGCGCTTGAAAATATTTCGGCAATCGTTCGGAGAAATCTGACGCGATCGATAAAGTGCAGAAGCAAATTAAATTCATCATTTTAATTTTTGCAGGCGCACTTGATTTTCTACTGGCTGAAAATTCAAGCTCTTCTCTCCACATTTTGAATTTTCAATGCTGCTTCGTTTTAATTGGAATAATTAAAAAAAAGAAAAAGAAAAGAGGAGTTAAGTTCTGTGAATACCACGAATGCCAATAAGATCGAAAGTTTTCTCCAAAGAAGCACCAAAAAAAAAAAAAAAAAGAAATTTATAATCTTACTCGATCTTGCAGCAAGTGCATTTACTTCTGTTCTCGTCGAGTATACTCGTCATCGAAATGATTAAGCACACCGCAGTGCACGTTCGCTTAAAAGTGAAACAAAACGCTTAACGGGTTAAATAGGCTATCGTATCCCGTAATACGTAACTCGCGTAATTGTGTAATGGCTCGCGGACCATTTGTCGGCCACGGTAGAGACTCTTGTAATCGCAAAAACTTCGCGCGACTCTTCGCCGATGGCGTATTGCATTCTCGCTGAATAATTAATTAGCGTAATCGAGCCGACAACAACGTACAAATTGTCCCGTAAACGAAAGACGCGGTCGCGGAGGGAAAAGAAAAAAGAGGAAAAAGAGAGAAAAAAGAAAAAATGGGAGCGGAGAAAAATTCGTTCGCGCGAATGAATGAAATCGAAACCGGTAGAACGATCGTAGCGATAAATGTAGATTTATCGCACACGCGAAATGGAATTTATTAATAACGACGATGCAACGTTACGTTAACAGGTTTGCCGCGAATGCTACGCACGCCGTTTATTAGCAATAAATCCGGAGCAGGTTGAAGCAGTTTTGTTCAATCAGTATCATCCTCTTACAGCGTGTACCGCTCGACCAATCTTCTGTTAATTACGAAACCGATATTCAGTCGCCGGTGACTTCCAACGATTCAGCCGTTTATCCCCTGACTGATCGTTTATCACTTTATTCCATTTCGACGTTAACGTTTACGTTAATCGATTACGTTTCAATACGTAACGTCCTTTTAAACGTCCCTTTTTTTATTTAAATTACGGAAGATTCGTTCGGACGCTTGCATTGCAAAACTCGACAATGAACGATTTCCCGTCATTTGGGAGAGGAGGGAAAAATCGATCGAAATTTTTGCATACCGATTTTTTTCTCCAAGTTTGCAAAGCAGCTCGAACATTCATAAATGAGCCAGTTTGATCGAGTAGATTTAATTAACAATGTAAATAGAATTCGTATAAATGATATTGATAATGAATAGCGTTGAAGTTAAATAGATATTGATAAATAGTGTTGATAAACGATATTAACGTAGAACGTAATATGTAAATACAGTCGTGATCCTTTTTTTTATAATTATTATTAGGCTGGATTTATTGGGAAATTTGTAGATATAGGAACACGCAACATAGTATATTATTTTTATTCTTATAATGTACAATATAATATACGATAATAATAATATAATATTTCTTATAATATATAATTCTTATAATATACAATGTAATATACGATATAATAATATAATATACATGTATATATATATATGTGTATATAATAATAAAGTATATTATAATAAATTCTGATTATTATATTTTATATATAAAATATATATAAAATATAATGATCAGAGTAATCACAATAACAAAATTAGAATTCCAATATTGAACGTATAAATTGGCCAAAGAAATATCGATCGGCTAATATTAAGCCTCACCCTGAGGTAGTTAATTCCAGTTAATAGGTTCTCGCGAACTACGAAAATTTCTCAACGTACGCACATAAGTTAACGTCACAGTTTTTATAAAGAATGCCGAGTTGTATGGACAAGAGAAGAGAATATTTAAAAAACCAAAGGCGATGGATATTGCTGTCTCGATAGAGAAGAAAATAAATTAAAAAAATTACTAAAACCTAACGTAAAAGTTACAATAAACTCACCTTTCGAAATATTTTGAAACCAAGTGGAAATAGATATATAGGAAGTAAAAAGTAAGCCGGTAGAAGAATAAAAGGTTCAGAACCAAGTCGAAAAATATATAGTAAAGTGAAAGTATAATGAAATATATAGTGAAAATAAAGTAAAATATACAGTAAAAATATATAGTAGAAATAAAGTAAAATATATACGATAAAAATATAGTAAAAATAAAGTAAAATATACAGTAAAAATATATAGTATATATAAATATATAGTATAATAAAAATATATAGTAAATATAAGTCATAAACTTACGTGTCGGGATGCTTACCCCGTGTATCCATGGCCGTGAACTTTACATGTCGTTCGCGCCATACCAAGAACCTTCACGGCCTCCCCTAATCACCGCCGAACGTTCTCGCAGGACAGATTAGCCCAATCGATCAACCGGTCCAACTAGCTAGCAAAACACGCGCGAGAACACGCGAATACGCGCGAATAAACTGGCTCGGCCGGTTATAAATCGCAGCTGGACACCGTCGAGGTGTTTCCTCGGAAAACTTGCGCGACGAGGGAAATAACTATTTGGCACCGGAAATTGCAGAAGCGCCAAGTGCACGCGGCGCGCTTCTCTCCGGCCTGACCCGCATTTCTCGACGCGTCGCCTCTAATGCCTCGAATCAGTCACATTAGGCATCCGAAACGCTCCGAAATTGCATTTGAACGCCGCATTGTATTTACACCGCGGCGATAAATCACAGTATATTTTGTACTCTTGGCTGATTCGACAGGCTTCGAATTTAATAGGCGTAATTTCGATTCTTCAGATTTTTGTTGGATGCTTCCTTTTTTTTTTTTTTCTTTCTTGGAGCGTGTTGTCTTGCGTTGTCCGTAGAAACTTTCGCGTCTAAGTTTTTTTTTTTTTCTACTTTTCTAGCTTTTAAGTTTTGCGTTCTATGAACGTAAATATAGTTTCTTACTACATTACTGTAGTAGTATATGTTATAATATATATTACTATAGCAGTGTATATTTCTTACTATATTATTTATAGTTTTTTTACAACATCGCGTGTTTCTACGATTGTTTAATTTTTTTCTTACTTTTCTAGTTTTTTTGTTGTATGAACGTAAATATAGTTTCTTACTACATTACTGTAGTAGTATATGTTATAATATATATTACTATAGCAGTGTATATTTCTTACTATATTATTTATAGTTTTTTTACAACATCGTTTCTACGTTTGTTTAATTTTTTTTTCAACTGTTGTGGGCTTTTACGAAATGTAAAAATATTTTGGTTTACCTGGGAGATTTAATAGCGTTCGAATTTTATGATTTCGATTTGAGATTGTTTTTTTTTTTCAACCCTCTGTAGGCAACAATATTATTGAAATGAAATAATTTAGAAAAGTCGAGTTATTCGTATTCGCGTTTAATCTTTTTTTGTTGTTCTGGGTTTTTACGAAATGTAAAAATATTTTTCGGTTACCTGAGAGTTTTATGAAATGGGTTTCGGAATTTTGCATCGTTTATGAGATTTTTTTTAACTCTTCCTGAGCAATATATCATCGCGTTGCCCGTAGAAAAGCTGAATCGTACATGTTTCACGTCTAATCTTTTTTGTTATTCTTATATCTTTCAAAAAATATAAAAATATTTTGGATTTCTTAACGAAGCCTTTGCTGTCGGTTTTTCGCTGTCGGATTTTGAAAATAATTTCCCCAGGAAGGATAAAATTCGCGAACGAGATTGTTTGACCTAGATCGTCCGTGGAGGATTAATCGTATTTTGTGTCGAGAGTCACGAAGCGTTTTTAGCTCGTTAATTTTTTATATCAGCCAATTAAGTCGTTTACAAGTTTTCAATTAAATCTCTTTGTGTCATTCTTTCGGCGACCTATTTTCGACTACGTTGCGAAAAAGCAGGAGGGTAACAATTTTATAACAATTCAATGTATCAAATTTAATCTTTCAAGTACTGAAAAATTGTCGTCGATCGAAAGCAGTATTCGCTTGCATTTCGTTCGCAATTTGCATTATCAAATCCTATCGAAAGAAAAAAGAGAAAAAAGAAAAAGAAAAAAGATTCCAAAATTCCACGAAACTTTACGAAACTCGAAGATATAAAAGAGCGTTAAGGGATTAAAATTTGGAAATTGGAATAGTCCCGGGCGACGAAAAATTCGGCAAGCAGAGCAATTCTATCGGAGAAAAGATGCACGAACGAGTGACGAATCTCTCGTATGAAATTCCACCAAGCAGCAAGTTCTCAAGTCCGAAATAAACGGACGATGAAAATCCAAGAGTAACAACCGAAGCGTGACGATAAGATAAAGATACCGTCGAGATGAATCGTACAGATACAGAGGAATTTTCGCGTTGGAATTTTCGAAGAAACCAAAAAAAAAAAAAAAAAGAATCCGAGACCGAAACTTGGAATGATAAGCGAAACGCGAAACGCGGGGGAAAAAAATCGACGGAACGTGAGGGAGAGATGGCGAGGCGAAACGTGAGGAAAATCGGCGATAAAAGGGCGGGGGGAGGGGGGGGGGAAAGGGCGAACAACGTGGAGCAGATAAGACAGGAGGAAAGAAAAGAGGACGCGAGCAAGAGGCGCGAAGAAGAAAAAAGCGAGGCGCGAATGCAGTTCTCGGGGCCAACAACGAGCGACTCGTGAAATTGCTCGGATCCGCTCCAAATGCAGCGTCGCTCGAGACATCGAGACTCGTCGAGGTAACGCGTGCGTCTGCGTTTCTCGGCGACATTTCTCGGTCGACACGCTTTGGATCGCGTTCGACTGGCGCTACACAGTGGCCCCGAATTGGAGAAAAACTCGATTTTTCTTTCTTTATTTTCGTGTATTTTTCTTTTTAATTTATACGTTGATCCCTAAATGTCCATCAATCTCGAGAAATGAATAAGGAATAATAATAATTTTTAGACACGTATGTTGTTGATCCCTAAATGTCCACCTGAATCTCTCAATCTCTTCAAGTAATTTCAAACATTGAATACGCTCGTGATAATCTTATCAAAGAAATTTCAATATGCTTTATATTACATGTTTCAATACGTTTTATTTTGTGCATTCAATATGTATATACATACAAGTATGTATTTTATACTTTAGTACGTACTACATAAAAGTCCTTCGATGTGTAAATATTCAAACACTTTTGTACGTACATTCTCGGATTAATGAAATTTCTTTCGAAATGTTTATTCGCGTAACACACGCGATATAAATAATTCATATTATATTTGTATTGTATAATTTTAACATACGTATTATATAATTTTCCTGTTGTTTCTTTTCTCTTTTTTTTTTCATTCCCGATCGTGGCACGCGTGTCCCATTACAATGTTAATAAAATTTCGAAATGACGACACAGTACGAGAATAAAATATACAACATAAAATAATAAGAATAATAAAAGTTGTCACATGTTTCGTAACTAGATCGTAACTAGATCGTTGATTTTCAACCACCGCGTTTTCAATGTGTTTCGCCGATTTTTTTTCCGCGTTCGTTCGAAAGCGATTGAAATTTTCGTTTCCCGAGCCGAAGAGCTCCGAGCTTTCGTTCTTCCCACGCAGTGAAGACGAAGGAAGAAACGAAAAGAGCCGCGAAAGCCTCTCTTTCTCGGGTCGTTACTTCGCGTGATTACTCGCTGGAGTGCATTTGGTTGTTACACTCGGTTTGTCTGTTGCTTTCCTCCCGTCGATCGGCAGGCTGAACCACTTTCAGCGGCGCTCCTCCGGGAATTCGCGGATGAAAGACGCGGCTCCGTCGCGTGAAACAGACGTGTGCAAGCTCGTAAGCGTTTTAAGCGTCGTAAGAACGAAAAAGACCAGGCGACTCATTTCCGGCTGAAAATAAATTTCCAATAGCCGATAAAACGGGGTGAGTTTACCCCTTTCGCGCGACTCGCGAGTTTGCGAACATCTGCTCGCGAGTTTTAATTTCGAGAATCTTCCGGGCTACGAAAGACTTTCAACGACCAAAGAGACTGAACTCGACCAACGAAGATTCGACTTATATACAATGCAATGAATCAATTTGCCGATTTCTTGCCATGACGTGCAGAATTCTTCTCCTTTTTCTTCCCAGTTTAGAACGCATTTTATTTAAAGTAACTTTCATCGAAGAAAATTGGAATTTATACTCTGGTGGCAGAGAATGGTTCTTCAAGATGTTTCATCAAGTATATATCGTTAGAAAATTTACAACAGTTGATATAATATCCAGATTCTCAATTGAGATATTAATCCTTTTCTTACAAAAGGAAAAGTTTATTACTTAATTGCAACTATTTTTTTCCAATTAACAGTCTGAATGTCAATGATTGTTACAAACGAGTCGTTTGATGCTATTGATAAAGTATAACGAAAAAATATAAAATAACAATAAATTTGAATGTATATTTTCAAAGTGTAGACACGTGTGGATAGTTTTCAAGTTGAAGAAAAAATATGAATTAAATATTAAATATGAATTATCCTCGTGACAAAGAGAGAATATTAAATATGTTAAATATGAATTATCCTCGTGACAAAGAGAGCCAGTTATCGAATTTCATCAGCGGAATTATATATAAAAATGATCTTCAAATTGCACAGATCAGTCTTCTGGATACGAGTTGTAGAGATAAAATGTACATATAATTAACGTCTCAATTAAAGACTTAGATATTTCCTATTCCGAATTATTTGGAAATAAAATTTGCATGAAAAGACACAAGGTAGTAATATTGAAAAGAAATTATCTTCAGAGAAAAACATTCACGAATGACAATGTTTATTCCAACCAACCAACTTTGCTTCAACACGATTTCCCATTGTCGATGAAAATTATTGAAATTAGACAAGATAGAGAAATAAAATAAAAATAAAAAAAAAAAATAAAAAAGAAATAGCGACTATAGAAACAAAATGAAGATAGCAAAAATTGTCGAGATAAAACAACTGTAATCCTGTCAGTCCAAAAAAATTCTATTGAAAAGAAATTATCTTCAGAGAAAAACGTTCACGAATGATAATATTTATTCCAACTTTGCTTCAACACAATTTCCCATTGTCGATGAAAATAATTGAAATTAAACAAGATAGAAATAAAAATAAAAAAGAAATAGCGACTATAGAAACAAAATGAAGATAGCGAAAATTGTCGAGATAAAACAACTATTATCCAAAACAACTGTTAGTCCAAACAAAATTCTATTGCCAATTTCATCGTTCTTCTTTTTTTCTTTCTTTTTTTTTTTTTTTTTTTTTATTCTCCCTGTCATCGAAGTTTCGAAAATCTTTCGACGTCGATTGCTCACGGCCAATTAACAGCAGCTGATTTTCGTTCGTTCTTTATTTACAGAGGAAACACGCGAGCCCACGTGGTGGTTGGCTTTCTTGTTTATCGATCGCGGCGTTTCCGGCGGTTTTCGATTTTTCATCGCAACGACGAACGCCCTCGCCTTCGTTATTTATATATTCGTTTCACTGACGTAATACGTCGCGGTTACGTCAGTGAATCTCTAAATTAATCGTACAGGCGGGCAGGGAAACGTGAAAAAGGGCCGACGAAAGCCAAAGAGCAAGAAGCGTGCTTCCGCTTCTGTTGAGACAAAATCAAATACCGGAGCTCGGCTTCGATGAGCACCGGGCTCGTTTTCAACACGTTGGATCTTGTTGTACCCGGCTGTTAGGCACACCAGAAAACAAAGATGGCCGTGCGAAGGCGCGCGTGTTTTACATTTACAGCGACATTCGCTAATGCACGGAATATAATCGAACAATTAAATGTCGATGTATATCTTCTGCGGAAAAGGGGGTTGCAAATATTGAAAATTATCGTGAAAATAATCACGATAGTAATCTCAGGTTTATTTATCGTTGCTTGAAACGAAACCTTCGAGAATTACTTACTCGTTTCGACTTGATTCTGAGTTTGTTCTTCGTTTCACTGTGCGAAATACAGATGGCAAAATGCAAGACGCTTTTCTTCTTGTAAAATGTTTGTAAATAGCGATGTGTGAAGACACTGAGTGAATTTGGATATTGAAGATTGAATATCAGTTGAACTTTGAACTTTCTAAGTCCGAGATAAGGTCGCCTTATAAATATCAGGTTTAATCCTCGGATCTCTCATTTCACTTCTCGACTTTGAACGAATTTCAAAATTCCTCTCGACGACGATGTACAATAAATCGAATAACAGAGACTATTTTGTGATCACTATCATTACACTTGTTAAATTTTGGGAGGGGGGGGGGATTTGAAGACAGAAAGATCTGCAAAGTAGATACTTATTACATATCACACTGCATTTTATTCAAAAAACATAAATGGTAATTATTATTAATGGATGGAGAAAAAATTTTCATTCAATTTTCTTTGATAACATGCGATATGTATGTTATTATAAAACGCAAGATTTGCGATTATGTTGCCTTTAACACTAGAACTACC
>WIUT01007668.1:0-11573 GCA_010645135.1 Tetragonula clypearis
ATAAATATTTGTATATTATATCACTTATCTATCTATTCTACAGTGTGTTTCGAATTTAATTGTCAGAACATTGAAAACGTGTGGTTTTTAGAGATTTGCTTGTTTTTGCTTCGAAAAAGTAAACAAGAATGCTTTCTCGACTTATTTATTTATGCTTATTGCGTATTATCATTTATTTTATCTTGCAATATTATCTTGTGAAATTCATATTATTATTATATCATTTATTATTACCTATATCAACTATATAACAAACATACGAATACGTTATGAATATTCATCCATATTATCATAATATCATTTATTATCATTTGTATCAACTATGCAGTAAACATACTTGCCAGTTGAAAATTCGTACTAATTTTTTAATTTCGCTAAAATTTCTGCGACCCCTCAAATTTGAGATACTTTGAGAAGACCTGACCCGGGTAACCACATTGAAAATTGCAGAGAAGCTGCGCAAAAGAATATATAAATATCCAAAGATATAATATTCGATGTATAAAATAATTCTCAACAAAAAAATCCCAATTTCCAATATTATATTATACTATATTCTCGAGAATTATGAATTTAGATTCAGATCCGTAATCCAATTACAACGAGTACTCTACTTTCTACTAGTTTCTAATTTATTTGTACATGGATATTTCTATATCGTTCATTTTATTTCGCATTTGAATATAATCCGTATGATTACATGTGTCTGTATCTTTGATAATCAATTTCAGCAATAAATTGAATTTAAAAATCAAACTTACTACAACGTCGACAAGTAATAATTGATTGAATAATTGCGCGATTATTATTAATTATAAGTATTATCGATATGCAAAACAGTAGAAGAGTCACGAATATTAGTATGAACACGAATGTGAATAATTATTTATAGTACACCCTTTAATTATCATTTGCGTAATTGGTGGTTCTGCTTTACTTCACCGCTTAATTGCGTGCGTTATTTCATTGATGTTAAAACAGCGATAGAGTGACATGTGAAATATTGGATATCTTTAATTAATTAACGTAAATATCGCAGCAACTTTTTATTTGATAATACTTAACACATATATAATAATATTATGTATTAATATAATTTTATAATTAATTTCAATAATATATAATATTATTAAATATGTTATATTGTTTATATATATGTACATATTTAATAATATTAAATATTATATATATATATATATATATATATATATATTGTATTTAAAATTATTTAAAATCAAAATTATACATCTAAAACAACATGAAAATAATTCTGTAAACATATGAAAGAATATGGACAATGACGCGAGAAAAAGGAATGAGAACAATATAAAAATAATAAGAATGGAACAACATTTTGTCAAAAAGCTGAAAGGAACAAAAGATACTTAATAACGTATGTATATATAATAAAAAATGAAAGATAATCACTAACAGTGAAAAGAGTGACGAAACGATCAATGGGAAATTAAATGACAAAATAATAATAAAAACCAATAAAATAACTAAATAAAGTGAAAACCTAACGAAATATAACATTCGTAACAACGCGAACGAAACAAGAACAGAGAGCACTGTTTTCCGCTGTTATTTTCAATAAAGAATATATAAAGCTTCACGAAACTGTTTACCTGTGTAAATTAAAACTCTGGAACGCGCAACAAGCCGATATAAACAATTCCACCCGTGGTTATGTTAAATTGAACTTAATTACAACAAGGCTGCCAATTATCGAAGAACTAGCCGGAAAGTTTCGAAAGTCGACACTAATGAAACATCTGAAATCTCTGTATTACTATCTTTGAATGCAAACTGGGAGAAATATTGCTCAATCCAACGCGATGAGACAGAGAGAGAGAGAGAGAGAGAGAGAAAAAAAGAAAAGAAACAGAAAAAAGAAGATAAGAAAGAAATGATAAGCTCACATAAATATTGGAGCGTTCAGGCTGCAAATGAATATTCGCTGGATTGTCATTCGTGAATTTATCCTATTCCCCCCCCCCATCCTCCCCCCTAAATTTATAACATTTGCCGGATTGTGGGTGGATATTTGCCGAGAGTGGTCATATATCAAATGGAATACGTTCGATTCGGACACTTGTTGAATCAGCCACGGTATTGTCACGGTAAACGATGGTGAAAAGTCTGTTGTATTTAACATTAGAACAACCAGGCCTCTGGAAACACGTGAAAGTTTCACGTTTCGCGTACGGGACAAAATATTTGGTTTACGATATAGACATTATGGTGATATTTCGTTTACAAGGCATTATAGAAAATTTGAATATTTAAATATTTATGTATTTATATATTTAAATTTCTACGTATAGAATGTATATATAAAATGTTTTATATTTATAAAATTATAAATATTTAGGTATTTATATATTCACATAGAATATTTAATTATAAAATTATAAAATTAAATAAAATTAAATTATAAAATTATTTAATTATAAAATTATAAATATTTAGGTATTTAAATATTTAGGTCTTTATATATTTACATAGAATATTTAATATTTCTATAAGATGCAACAAAGCATCAACGAAAACATATTTTTCCCATTTATAGATATATATTATCTGGCCATTTGTGTTATTTAAAATTCATTGTCGGTGACACTCATCACGATTCAATTATTTTAAAATATTTATAGAAATAGAAATAGACCATCGTATTAATAACATATCGAAATATTCTATTGTACGCAAGTCATTATAATTTGGACAAGAATAAAATTAAAATAAACGGATTTACACGATTCTATCTATCTGTTTCTGTCTAAAGAGAAATCAGTATTAATTTTTAATACCACCTTTAAGCGTATTTTTTTGAGCAATTTTTTGTAAAAGAAAAGAAAATGTGAAATCTATCATCGTGTAGAATTGTTGTATCAAAGATAATGGCACACCTTGTTTGTTTGCTAACTATCTTCACGAAAACTAGTCTAAATTAAGAAATTTCTTTTCAAGCTGTAGAAAACAATTAATCTCTTTTCAATAACATTTTTAATTTTTTTTTAAATTTTTATTAATCACTCAATTAACAGCTTTTTGGTCCTTTTATAAGCAAGACACTTTCGATGCATTGTAATTAGAAACAATTTCAATTGAATCTCTCATTCATGTATTTATTTAAAATTTCACAGTAAATTGCATAATATCGCCACGAGTAAAGAATAAAAAAAAAATACAGAACAGATGAATTAAAATATTAAGCACCGAGAGACAAGTTTAAGACGTCAAAAAAAAAAAAAAAATCTGTACCAGTGATTTCCAGTCTGAAACGCGAGAAGATAGATTCGATGTGCTAGAAAGTTTCATACATACAAAATCCGAAGGTAGATTCGATATACTAAAAATATTTCATACATATAAAACTCGAACTTCTCGGGCAGCGTGCATCGCGTTTTAGATTATTTTTCGTTGCTCGGCAGGGTCGACTGATGAAATAAACTCCAGTCAACTCGATCCATTCGTACGAACGCGAATTTCGTTTTTAATATATAACAGAGTTATGTCTCCTCTCCATTTTCAGGAAATCTAAATCGAGCTAAAATCGGCGAATCTTCCTACTGGAAGCAGCATTGAATTCTGAATTGACGTTCAAATAAATCGAGTTTTACTCAAACGGGTCCTTTCAGTCCTCGGATTACTATGATCAATTGTTGACTGGTTGTCCAAAGTGGTCGAATATTTAGTATAAAAATACTTTCGCGTGATTAAATTTTATATGATATTTATAAATAAAATTGGGTACATGACTGCGAATATGGAATTTTATCATATTAATAAGATTTCAGACCAATGTGAAAATGTATATAGTACGATTAATACGAAATATTCATTGTGGACGAAAATAATTCGCACTACAGATGAAAAATCGTCGATATTTTTGAACTGTCGTTCGACTTTCTAAAAAAAAAGATAGTTACATTTTTTCAAAGGTGTTTCTCACATCACGCTATCATACTTGCTATCGTCGAGCGCTTTTGTTCTCGAAAAATTGCAAATTCGAACGTCTCTGGAAGAAATCTTCCTCGTTAATTAAATTTACCGAAGACCGGAGTCTCCTCTTGAAAAAACTTGCTACACGATTTTCTTTCTTTTTTTTCATTCAACTTCGAGCAGCGTAAAGTTAAGTAACAAAATGCTTGGACCGAGTTTTAACGTTAAATAATAAAATGTTAGGATTTCCTGAATTTTTTGCTGTAACACTACTATTGTATGAGGAATCACTAATAAAAGAGAGTATCTCTTCTTGTAAATATATATTAAATATGTATAAATGTATTTATTATTTGTCCACCGACAAGGTTCATATAAACGGAATTCTGCTGTAGATCAATTTTCGATCAATATTCTGTTGTTCTTTTGTTCGTTCTGGCAACTGAAAAATCATGAAACTCTCTCTCTCTCTCTCTCTCTCTCTCTCTATGTCCCATCGTGTCACAATGGATGTTACAACATTCGTCATGGCATTGTAGGATGTAACATTTGACGGGCATACCTGGCTCGTGCAACTATTCGTAAGCTATGACAACGTTCATCGTACACTATGTCCGTTATTTCAATGCTCGTGTGACCACAGATTTAATATTGACCCTTGTAATATCTTACGGTACCATTCAAAAATACCTAAAAATTTATTAGAAGCGACTTTTAATTAATTTTCACTCCCTTTCTTGTTTTTGTTTTTTTCTTTTTCATTTCACTGTGAAATGTAGTTTCGCGCGACAGAAAGAAAAAAAAAATTCTAATAAATTTTCTGTTTTTTTTAAATAAATATATATTCTACGATATATGGTTCGAAATATTTCTACTTTTGAATAAACGGAAATAATTATAGTATAGCGGAATATAAAAGAGCACACGTATTATTATCACGATAAATTTATTTTTAAATTTTCATTACTTTATTTTATTTTCATGATAAACGTTTACTTCAATAAAATAAAAATAAATATTACTTTTATGAAATTCGTCTTAGTGGAAAATAATTAAAAATAGTTAGGGGAAAGTATAATATATCTAAATGGAAACTCTGTTGTAAGATCTTTTTTCTTGCACAAATGACGAAGACATTCTTTGTTGAAGACATTCGCACACAGAACATATCATTCTTGATTTTTATCTTGTTTTTGTGCTACACACCACACAATTCCTTTTTTTTCTGTCAGATAATGTACAAATAGATATTGTTGAGGGAATGTTAATTGCTGACGCGCGTTGCATCCAACTTTCACCTAACTTTTTAATTATTTTCCAGTTTCATGAAAATAATATTTATTCTCATTTTATTGAAATAATATTTATCATGAAAATAAAATGAAAGCAATGAAAATTTTAAAATAAATTTTATCACGGGAATAATATTTAAAAATAATATTTTATTTCGATAGAAATTAATCGTGTCATCGCTAAGAAAGCAATTTAAATAGTAGTTTCATAAAAAATTTTAATATTCGAAAACTACTGAATTGTATTAAAATAGGGAGCATTTTATTAAAAATAGGGAGCCGATATTTACCGGAAAATCCACAAAACCGATATATCGGCTCTAAGGAACTAAAAAGATCAAAGCTGCGTGCATGGAATGCTATAAAATCGAAAATTACAAGTTTGTAGAAAATGATAAAATTATATATTGTATTTGCGTCAATTATATTGAAGAAAATATATATGTATATATTATATTATCAGTTATGTGTTACACATAATATTTATTATTTTATATTAATTCAATTTTGAATTGGATCAAGTTCCTCGTGAAAAAAAAGAAGAAGGAAACATAAAATAAAATTCTTTTGTTGAAAGCTTCTTTCCAACTAACGAGAGCAAATGTTGCTTTTGCTCGATATTTATTGTGTTAAATTCTGTCGTTGAAACAACGATGTTAAGAAGACAAGGACAGGGCAGTAGTGTAATTTACAGTTCAGAAATGGGGTGAGGGGGGAAGATTTATCGATGCTTTAATTCCCTGAAGTTATTGCATCCGAGGGAAAATTATATTTTCGAATTAGCTCGCGAGTTATGTCTGATTTGAATTTATAAATGAAGGGGGGAGTTTACTCCTCACATATCATTTTAGCCGTATAATGCCGAATAAAAATTTTTCGTTTCAAAATAATCGTTTAATTCAATTCGTGTTTAGCGAAGAATTGGCTGACGCGTGTGCTGACGATGAATATTCAAATTCAATTCCCTCTTCAATTCTTATATGTGTATATTTAAACACATTTTTATATACAAAGTCACTTTTTGATTTTTCGATTTATTTTGACTTTCCTTATTTATTGAAATATATTATATATAGTTTAAAAAGTGATTGATTTCCTATTCTTTCAAATGTAGCATTCTAATGATACTTTTCCTGTGACTTCGCGATAAAAATATCTATAATAGTTGCACAAGTGTGAAGGATAATAAGTTCAAGAATTAACAGGAAAATCGTGAAAACTAATTGTAAGATGAAATTTTGCAAACAACATTACAAGAATGATAGTCATTTTAAGAGCAGCAAGACTACCTTGATCCAATTCAATATTGAATTAATATAAAATGATAAATATTATGTGTAACACATAACTGATAATATATATATATATATATTCTATAATATAATTGACGCAAATACAATATATAATTTTATCATATTAGAATAAACGCTATATCTCATTATTATTTATTATTATATTTTATTAATATTATATTATTATTATATTTCATTTTAAATGTATTATTTATTATTATATTTTATTATAAATTTTATTGTTGCATGCAATCTGCATGTAATCTGAAAGACTACATAAAGTTCAGAGTATTTTTCTATAAAACAATCTCCTATCGGGATTCCATTTTTCAATTACATTCTCAAAAATATAAATTACAAGGCAATTATAAATTAATATAATTGCAAATATAAATTTATATGGATAAATAAATATTTTGAAATATTTAAAATTATATAAAGCTTAGTTATTGCGAACCTAGCCTAACTAATTGTGAGAAGACCACTTTGCACATAATTATTGATAGTAACATCAAGAGCATTTATATTTTGTTGTTTATTCGTAACATTATATAAATACGAAACAGATCAATTAACAAAACTGTCGTTTCTTTACTTTACTCAATTCCGCAATTATTTCAAACAAACAAGGATTCGAAATTTAACGAAATAGTAGCAGGAAATGCTTTTCGGATCAGAAGTTCAAGTCAAGATTGACATAACAAACCTGTAAACGAATGACGATCAATATTTTAACAGTATCTCGTAGTCCAGTGGTTGGAACTGGTTGGCAACCCGTTACATAAAATGTTCTCGAACTTCTTAATTTTTTACCAACAAATACAACTTTCTACGTGAGACAAGATATGTCGTTCGACACAATGTTACGCAATATTTATCTAGTCGAGCGATCAGACAAACTTCTTTACTCTAGTTTCAATTCGTGATCTCAATAACTTTTCTGTATATTGATCAATTAATATTAGTATGTACAGTATGTGCAGTATATTGGTATGTATAATATATATAGTATGTATAGTATATTAGTACGTATGGTACAATAACTTCGTGAAAAAAACTTTTGCAACGAGCCACGTTTTAAAGAGCAAAACCTTTATTTTCACGATGCATCATGTTCATTTTTGCTTCTATTTTTACATCGCATAGCTAACGATTCTGTTACGAAAATAAATCGCCATATCGTGTGAAATTTTTCTCATGATTGAATCTGACATGGATTCGAAGACCGAAGCCATTTCCTCATACAATAACATCCTGATGTGCATGATCTTTTTCTGGCTCTGTTTTATTGAAACACAAACGAGGTACAAGTAACTGGGTCATGTAATTCAATAATATGTTTAATAGCATGTAATTCAATAGTACGTAATTTAATAATACGTTCAATAATAATGTAATTTAGTAATACGTTTCAGCAACGTGTAATTCAACCCTCAAGTGAAATTTCAATTCCAGCCTAATTTATATCTAATTTCCAGTTTAATTTATATCGAATCGATTGCTTATAATAATGGAAATAAAATTCTCGACTGCATCATTGCAGCAAGCAGAAAGAGACACCACGAATTTACGATAAATCTTCATATAATGGCACGAATGGTTCATAAGTCCACCGATGAGTCAATAATATATCATTCGTCATTTTTCGAACAGTGAGTTCCACGCCAATTAATTGCTGTTAATAATTTACAATGGTTTTTTTAATAGAAAATTGCCAATTCTCGGTAATTACCATACGATTTTACTGATGGTAATTCAAAGTGGGCGAGCACTTTGCTTGCAGACTGATCTAATATTATACTAATACTCTCTCATCGATAACGTTAACAAATTGTCTGTGGTCACCGTTGGCCCTTTGATAAGATGATATCGTTTGAAAGTACATTATTCAGCTATATTCAGCAATAAACTTTCTTTATAGTTTATATTTATATAAAATTCTTTCTTCAGCAGTAAACTTTTTTTAAAATAAAGGGAATGATTTTCAATTAATTGACAATGATTCTCTAATTAATTAACCGATCAACTGGTATGATACCAACGATTCAACATATTTTGTGAATAAATGCAACTTCAATAGTAATTGATCGTAAATGATTAGAATTTTCTACGAAACGAATTTTGTAAATAATTAAATGTATGTCGGTGGAATGTTTAAATCTCGAATATGGCGAATATGGTGATATTTTACGGAGCATGTAAATTTCGTAATAAATAAATTAATAACAACAAATAACTGTTGAATTATAATAATTCATATATGTGATAAAGTAGTGAATGGTTGAAATTACTTTATAATTTCTTGCTTTAAACAAGTATCTCCATCTTGTATTATTATTTTTTTTTAAGGATTAGTGCGCTTTGTTATTAACACATATATAAATGTATTTTAATAAAAAACGTTACCTCAGATTATTTGTAATTCACCAATTCTTAAAATAAATATTCCTTCCGTTTTAATTAAAAAGTCACCCAGTATATCCATCACATAATATAATAAATAAATAATATAATATAATAAGTATATCCATCACATAACATAACATATAAATACAATATAATATAATAATATATATTATTAAATATAATAATAATATTTAATATTACATATTTAATTGTGTTAAATTATATATATAATAATATTATAATTATAATATTATTTCAATTAGAAGAAACAATTTGTCAAAATATTATAAATACGTATAATCGAATTAAATTATAGAAATTCTAAAAGAAATCAAATTAGAAATAGAATCAGGATAGAGGGCATAAACCTTAATCCTTAAAAATATCCTTAACGTCAAATTAAAAACCCAATATTTAAAAATATAAAAAAAAAAACATGACGATATAAATGTACAAAATTCATACAAATTACATGAATATAAACATATGCTGATAATACAAACTCATATGAGAATTTGACGATATACGAATCCATCGTAAAAGAAATTACAAAACCAACTGCTGCGTTTAATGCAGCTGTTGATGGATTTTTAATAGGTTGGAAATTGTCTTTCGAGTGTTCCCTCTTCATCGACCTCTCTCGTGAAAAAAAAAGAAAGAAAGAAAAAAAGAAAAATACCGTTGATCGTTGAAACCAACGTCACGAGCAAACACACCGCGCCGAAAAGATTCATTCATGATTCCCAACTCCCAAACACGCAATCTTGCAATTTAATTTCGGGACAAGTAGTTTACGGACTCGTAGTTATCAACCCTCGCGCGTGACTGAATTTAATTTACCGTGTGAAACGACTAGCTACCGTTCTCGACGGTTACGCCACATTAAACACTTCACTTCACGCACATCTTCCGACATTTCTTCTCTTTTTTTTCTTTTTTTTTTTTTTCTAGTTTTTTCCACGCCTATGCGCCAACCTCGTTGCCGTTTAACTTAGTCTGGCCAGCTTTGCTTTGCCCATGAAAATTCAAATGAGCCGGCAAACAGCACGAAGCAAGGGAGAGAGGGAGAGAGGAAGAGAGAAAAAATAAAAAAAAGAAAAAATAAGGAGAAAATGGAAAATGAATTTCTCGTTAAAATATACATCACAGCAGAAGAGCACATTCGGGTAAATCGTTTTTTTTTTCACTGTCGTCAACGCTAAAAAGAGGTATATAAAAATACACATACCGCGAAAAAGAATTTTAAATAATAGAATTCGATGTTTATTTTCCGATTGAGGTATCGAAGGAACTTTTTCGACACCTTGTACGACATATGTTTGTATCGTACATATGTGTATTATAGTCCTTCTAAAAAGTAATATGAAAATAAATTAGGAATATTGAAAGTGAGAGAACGTAGATGATAAATCATTGTCGATAAATACGAAATCTTGTTTTAAACTATCGTCGTTGAAACCGCTATGTTACGATTACTCTTTTAATAGTACGCGCGCCCAATACATGTCAGAGTTAATTCCTTCTTTTTAAATTTTAAATTTTATTTTTGCTAGGAGAAAAGTTCTTGTTAAAGTATATACATTTAAACACCTACGTGTATGAAATAAAATATCGTTCTGCGTATTCATTTATATATATATATGTAGAACATGTGTATGAAATGAAATATTATATTTTTCTACATGATTTATAATAATTTCATAAAACAAATGTACTGTATTGTTTGTACGTATATTGGAAAAATACACGATGAAATAAAATAATATCCTATATTGAATAATATATTCAAATAAACAAACGTACGTATTTTTATTTGAAAAATACACACGAAGTGAAAGATATTATCCCGTATTTAATTATACAATAAATGTGTGTATCGTACGTGTATTAAAATGTTGTAAGTGAAAAATATAAATAAAATAAAATATTACCCTACATTATACATAATGAAAGGTTAATCACTGAAAAAGTCAATGATAATAACCCGAACCAATTATTAGCTCACTAGAAACACGAGTTGTAACGTATCGAATTATCGTCGAGATTCGAAGGAACGACAGCCGCGGGCGTGAGTGTCCGCATCGAGAAAAAAGTATGCGAAATTACGAGACTGAATGTAAAATACAATTTAGAAAGGTTGACTCATTGCGTCATTCGCGTAAACTGAGTTTAGTCACGTTCCATCGGTGGTAGCAGGCTGTTGATGCAGCGCACGTTTGAAATGCTCATTTCCGAGCACATACACACATATGTAGCACACGCGTAACTAGCAACGTAATCTAGGCTCGTTCTATTTCAATTTTTCACGTTGCGTGAAAAATTGAAATAGAACGCGATACATACTAGTCGTATTGGAACTAGCTGAGAGAAAAAAAAAAGAAAGAGAGAAAAAGAGAGAGAAAGACTTTGAAATTAGCTAGCTTCTATCACTTGCAGATAGAAATTCGTCAATTTCCCATTCACTACAGGATTTTCGTACGAAAGGATCTTCACATAAGATAGGCTTTGTGCACTGATCAATAAGATTTGACGTTCCTTACGAAAAATAGTATTATATATATATAATATAATAGTATATAAATATAAATATAAATATAAATATAAATATAAATATAAATATAAATATAAATATAAA
>WIUT01007669.1:0-11572 GCA_010645135.1 Tetragonula clypearis
ACGAGCTTTCTCTCTCTCTCTCTCTCTCTCTCTCTCTGTCTCTTCCCTCTGACGCTTTTCGAGGAATACGTTACGAATTTTCCCGCGCATATTATTCCGCTACAACCGAGAGTTTCCGCACGTTCGTTAACACGACATCGTGTATATCTGCGTCTTGCGTTTCGTACTTTGAGAGTGAAGAGCATATGTTTCCGAATACGTCGATTACCGACCGATAGAAAACGAAAGCTCGTTCATTAAGATACGCCTCGCCGATTTGACGTGAGAGAAATTAACGTGACGATTTCGTACCGCGTTTCGCGCTAATAAAACGTTCCGCGATTGTTCGATGCGTTAGCTTAAATATTCTCTTTGCTCGGAGTGTTTCTCCGATCGATGAGATTCTTCGTCTCGTTACGTCGTAAGGGTATAATTGAAAATTATACTTCACCGTTTCACAGGACTATTTATTCGAACAAGACAAGACTTCCACCCCGAAGTGGAAGTTTTGTAGATGTAAAAATATTACTGACTTATGCTTGCTGCAATGTTAAACTATTTCTGCCCGTGGATCCCTTCTGCTGCACTTGTATATCCTTTCTTCTTCGTAATTTGGTTCCTGGTCAAAGCACCTTAGGACCACTCGTACGTATAATTCGGCGAAGAATCGAGGGAGAAAAATTTGCCCAATACTGTGTCGTAAACCGTTTGCGCACGAAATTGCACAGCGCGAACTTTTTGTCACTTATCGTTAGTTAGTCGACGAAGTTTAATCGACTCCGAACGGAACGTATCGTCATCGCGCGTGATATTTATGACAGCGCTGCTCGTAAACACGAGGGACCCGCTCGTAAAGAGGCGAGTCGTGCGCGACTCTGATCACTGAATCCTCGAATCTGTTGGATACGACGCGCGTATCTGCTTCCCTTCGCGTGGTTCCACGATGCATTGCAAGGTTGCACCGAGATACTCACATTCGTCTCGCGATTCCGTGTTATTCGATTGCCAACACGGTCGCGATAGAAACCGATCGACGTTGCTTTTCTACTTGGAGGAAATGGCGCTGGCAGAAATTGCGCGTAAGTTGGACGATTATTCAGATTATTCTCGGTGAACGTGTTGTGCTTTGTTCAGCTTGTGTTTTGATGCGTATGGTAGTGGTGTAACAACAAGCGTACACTTGCCGTGTTAATTCTGGTCGAAAGGTGATCTCGACGAACGACTTTGGGAAAACGATTTGATCAGTATTTAACGAGGAGGCATCGGTTTCGTATACATCTGCGACGTATAAAGAGTACGGTCAAGACTTTCTTGTAATATACGTCGATTATTTTCGCGCAACTCTTGGCGAAAGTTGCAGGTACGTCCTTTCGATTTAACACGTTGACTGCCAACTACGAGATATCACGTAGTTTGTGTTATTGCCTAAGACGCCAACTACGAGTTATCTCGTAGTTCGTTTACTTGCCATATTTTTCCAGCTACGATGAAATTCGTATTCTATCAGTGTAAATATGAATAGATAGCGTCAGGGAAGACAACAAAAAATCATTATTGGCTTACACGAACAGAAAATTTATTAATAAATGAACAGAAAATATAATAATACAAAGTTTATTCGAAATCAACAAGCAAAAGAATATTTTTACTTGTGATAATTTTTCAAACAATCTTTCACGCAAAGGGCTGGCTTCTCTCGACAGATTCTGATACACTGTAAATAATGAAACTCTTGCAATCTAATTTTTTTTGAATCTCTTATCCAATCAAAGCGTCGACGAATGCTTCTCTAAACTTTATAAGTTTTATTTTAGAAATTGCTTTATGAAAAAGTTTGTGCGCATTGTGTGTAAATGTGTGTGTTGTGCAAATGTGTGTGTGTGTATAAAATTTTTGGGCCATCTAATAGTCTTTCTTTACATAAACCAACTACGAGATAATTCGCAAAATCTTTTTCAAAAAAGAAAAAAAAAACACATTCTATATGCTTTTCGATGATTACTATGTACTATAATAGGAGTTTTTAATAATATAATATAATTAAATTGAATTGGCTTCTCAGACCGGGATCCTGAAAAGTACCGTGGCAGTCAACGTGTTAACACAGCATTAGAGTATTCGGTCGTCGTTCAAACTTCGAAATTACATATGGAAAATTGCATATGGCTTCTTGAAATTTCATTATTATTATAAATCAACGCATGAAGATTATATGATAAAATTTAAAATCGATCGCGGAGTGTATAAAAAATGTATGATTAAAAGTTGTAATTCGTACGTGTATTAATATAGAATAGCTTTTATAAATGTTTAAATACTTTCACGTGCCACCGCGTGTTACGCACGTGGCATCAATTTATGTTTTGTAAAGTCCTTCCTGAAAGGAAATTACATCAAAATGCCACTTAATTGCATAACAGAAATTCGCTTTTGAAACACTTGAGATAGAGTATTATCGACGTAATTTCTACACCAACCTGCCGCGCATCGTGCTATTAAGCGTCACTTTGTGACCGTTGAACGTAAATTCCTCGAGCTCATTTTTCATAGATCGACCCGTTATACGAGAACGGAGCGTCACCTGAACGCGATGGCGTTTCGACGAGAGACTTAATACGTTATGCTTCGCGTATCATAGACATATCGCGAACACGTTCTCCCCTCTCCCTCCCCCCGTACATTTTATTAATATCTCTTCCGTGTTCTTTTTTTTTCGTCGTAGCCGATTCTTTCGTCGTGACGCTTTTCGAACAAGCAACCGCGTGTTTTTACAAAGTTTCTTCCGTGAAGAGATCGGCAGGGGAGGAAACGAGGAGACGAGTAAGCCACGGGAGCCGCCCCTGGTAAAAATCCGAGGTCGCGATCCGATCGGGGGTGGTTTGGTTCTCGAAACAGCTGTTCTCGCGACGCGAACGATGTTCCAGCTTGTTGCTGAAAAACTCGCAGAGGTTCGCTTACTCTTTCCGTCTGCGAGGAAACTTCCCGAGGAGAGAAGGAAAAAGGCCCGAGAGTGGCTCGCGAGAGCCCGGGGGCTTGGTTAACTCGTCGAGGTCAGCCCCTTTTCTCTGCGAAAGACAACCCTTCGATAAATCCGCCACGAAAGACCTTTGACTTAACGCGATGTTAGCCGGGGCCGGCGAGCCAGTGTACAGTCAACGCGGAAATCCAACCCCTGCGGCCCTGTCTAGACGCTTGCCCCTCTATTATTGATCCTGCCGCGGCAATGGGATGAAAATCCCATTGACGTAAAGCGTCGAATTTGTGGGAATTCCTGACACGATGGATAGAGCACACGAGGCCGCAGGATTTCAACAAATTCCGCGGCTTCTCGTCCAACAGGGCGCCATCCTCCTCGCAACTGCCGCCGCGGACCTGTTCCGCGTTGCGTTTATACATTTATCCGTTTATTTATCTGTTTGTTTGCACTGACCTCTCTGTTTCTAGCCAACGGCCAGTTTCCTTTGTCCGAGAGAGCCCGAGGAGGACTTTGCGTGCACGTGGATGCCGCCCCAATCTCCCGATGATCGCCTCGAGCATCGTCCTCCTGGCTTGCGAAACTTCACCCCCGGGCGGTGAAAGACAGGCCGACTTGCAGTTGACGAGCAATCTCCCGATGTCTTCTTTTTTTTTTCCAGGGCAGTTCGAGGTAAGCTCAAACCCAGTCTTTCTTTTATCCACGGGTTACTCGAGGGTCGACTCGAGAAAAACCGAGAGATCCCACCTGTTCGACGCGTTCCTCGAAACGACCTTGGGCGGGATACGAACTTACCACGGGGGCTTGCTTTACGATTATTGCTCGCTTCGGATCCTCGCCATCGGCTCCGTCGTTTGTTAGCTGGTTTATCATGGTATCACGTTGCAAACGATACTAGCCCGCGATTCTTCCTGACGCGAAATAAAAACTATAATAGTTCGATCTTTTCTTTCGTTTTTTTTTCTTTTTTTTTTTTCTTTTTGTTTTGTTTCCTTGTCCACTTGATGTTACCTTGAAAGAAGAAACGAGGTGGCCAGTCGGCAACGCGTCTCACCGCGTGGTTCGATCAATTTCACGACAGCGACGTCTCTCTGTGCAACAATGCAGCCTGCCGAGCGTCAACCGGAAGTTGCTGCCGGAAAGAAACGCGAGAAAGTTCTCGGGTTTCGCGAATTCGTGTCGAACTTGCGAATTTTCGAATCGTCGACGAAACGCCTGCCGTATCGCGTGCACACGCGCGTTTGTTCAATCCCCGAGGCGCTTTCGTCCGATTTTCGAACGCCCGTACGATTCTCGATCGGACTGGAGTATATATTTTCTTGAAATATATAGTCCGGTGAAACGGAGCAATGGTTGTTGGCCATTATCGTTCGGCTATTACGGTCGGGGCAAGTTGTCGAAGCTAATCGACGCCTCCTCGTCGTAGCGAACGATCGTTTTGTAACGGTGGTGGCGCGGAACGTCCGGAACAGCACGGTGGGCACAGCGAAATCGCGCGTACACGCGCGAGAGGAGAGGAGAGGAGAGGAGAGATTTGTTTCGAAAGGTCGGTTGACACGGCGGTCGCCGCCACCCCGTTGGGGAAATGGGATCTCGATTGAATGGAAATGACGTTCGTAGCAGAGACACGTGTACGCCGTGCGGAATGCACGTGAATAGTACTAATCGGTGTCTATAGCAAGCGACCGCGGCCCCTACGTGTTCCCTTCGTGGAGTGTTAATTTCGGGAACAACATTCGGCATGCCCTTACACCTTGTCCTACAGCTACTAAAGCCTGCTTGATAACGATAATGCCGCCGGTTTTCGACAGTAATACGATTTCACTGATAACCGTGCATTATGCGTTTCCATCCGCATTTGTAATCCGCTGTTTGTCTTCAACGGTTTGTGTTCAACTTCAAGCGGTTTGGCGCTTTCTGGCCATCGGATTAGGAATAGTAGTGAATCGTGAGCATCGAGTAGGTATGCCAGTATTTCAGATTGAAGAACATCTCCGTAGTTGTCACGGAGGTCATGTGAGTCTTTGTCCTAGATTCTCGGCGTCGGTGAAAATATCTGAAATTATGGTCGGTTCACGTGCTCGTTCTTCTACTCGCATTGTTGCGAGATTCGAATATACAAGTTTGAAGTAACTTCTGATGTCTCTCAGTTTTATTCATTTACATGCTATACAGGCCAGCATCGCAACTGTGACAAATGTCATTTGTAGAATAGTGGTTAGTTAGCCGATAGGTGACGCATTTTTGCGTCATATGTGCGATTCCAATTCTAACATTCGTTTAAAACATATTGACAATTCTGTACACACTCTAACGAAAGTTTTTCATAAAAAAGAAAAAAAATAGCTAAGTTTTTACATTTTCCATTTTAGTTTGTACTGTGCATCGTAAGAAGTTTTATTTTTCATAAACTTTGGCGCCAAGAATATACTTCTTCTCTAATATACAAATATAGTATATTTCACTATTAAGTAAACTAAGTAATGCCGTATTTTCAAATTCAATAAACATTTAATTAATATTTCACTTCAAAACCGCCCTCATTTTACAAAAAGGGTATAGAAAGTTTGTCAAAGGGATGAGCGAAGATTGTCAATAACGATGGAGATTATGTTATAGGTGAAAATTATGTCACAGGTATTAACTTTTAAATAAAATAAAATTTTGTAAAATATCGGAAAACGACGTTACTTATGGGTATATCTAATATTTTACTTTGCTTTTCCCGGGAAGGAATTTTGTTTACGTTTTGAATCATACATCATACCATGTGAAGGAAAATTATACGTATATCTTTGAAAATATTATTTCAATTTTTTGATATTATTTTAATTATTTTGATTTTAATTTTTTTAATATACAAATATTTAGAACCATTTCGCAATGATGTATTAAAGTTGCTTTAATTTCTATCCTTAATAATTCTACGCTACTTCCACGAGATAGCGTCGACCATTTGCGGATCATTGTGCAAAATATCGCCGGCATGTATAGCGTTAAGAAACAAAGTGTTGGATACCATAGGTCAGGATCCATAGTGCAAATCGGAAAGAATATAGGTATATAAACGCGCCAAAGTGTAGTCCAATACAGTATTACACCTAGTATTGCAATTAGTATACCGTAGCATTGCAGCGAGTGTTACAGCCAGTACTGCAACGTTTCTACAATAAATTCTATCAATAGATTCCAAAGTGGAAGTCTTGCGTCGTTCGAATAAAAATTCTGTAAAACTGCATTATGACGTAATTTGAACGATTCGTTAAAGATCGGCTGTAGAAAACATATTGAGTCAGAACAGAATCGGTGTTAAATTTTACCCGTCGCGTGACATCTTGACTTCGGGAAGAATATGGACGTTCTCCGGATAGCAAAAAGAAAGTTCTCTGTATTTCTGAACCATCGACTCGCGAGATATTTCTCGGAAATTCGGAGCATATTTCACATGTTTCACATATACATACGTACGTACGTGCATACATAGGGAGTTACATGGCGATGAGAGTTCGGCGTCTTCGTGCCTTCGAGGGACATCCACGGCTGGCTGCACATTCTCGAATGACACTTTGGGGAAACAACCTCGAGGCCCCGCGTGTTTTCTTCATAAATCAGCCCGATAATTCTTTCGACGCCGTTTTTCCTCGGTAACAACCTTGGTAAAATTCCTCGAATGTCTGAGCCATTGTAATCGAAGGCCCTTCGACGTTAAACAGGCAAGCAGAACTTTCCAACCGGCGGAGGCAGGGAAGTCTCGATACTTGCCGAAGAATTCCGAGTCCCGGGGCGCAGTGGCTCGACTCCTAGCGAAGATCGAGATCGACGCGGTGTTTCCGATCGGGTGCTCGATCAATTTCTAAAGCTTCGTCGAAGCCAGCGAGACGTCGCTGAAAAAAAAAGAAACAAAAAAAAAACGCGGCTCGCGCGACGTGGACGCGATAAACGCGGTAACTCGATCTCGGTTAGAGAATCTGAGTCTGACTTTTCGAAGCTTGTCGGCTCGAAAGTTGCGTACTCGATAAACGCGTACTCGAACGGCGTTCCCTTCTCTTCAGGCAGGCAGGGAAGTTCAAAGGGATTTGCAATTCAAAAGAATTCCGCGGGACGAATTAGCGGTGAAGAGCCACCCTCTCGAGGCAACGACAATGATTTAAACGCGTTCTCGCGCGAGAGGTCTAATTCGTCGACCGAAGACGCTCACCCGCCGTCCCTCGAGATTCGGTTTCTCGGGCGGACGTGTTATCGAGTTGCGGTTAATACGCACAGACAATGTAACGCAGTTAGTAACGTCAATATTAATTTGTGCTGATGTGCAATTTGATTACGGCGCCCGGTGATGCTCGGCTAACACGCTATAATAGCAGGTTGCGTTAATATCCACGCCCTGTCGCGAGATTTCTTCGTTCTCGTCGGTTTGCTGACAGCTGACGAGAACGCAAAGAGAGAGAGAGAGAGAGAGAGAGAGTGTGTGTGTGTGTGTGTGTGTGTGTGTGCAACGCAATTTTTAACCCGATTGGAGGTCGGTTCACTTGGCCGGTATTATTTGCATAATTTTCTCGGCCTGTCTGCCAGCGACACACGATCCGAGCCGCGAAGGCTCCTCTCTGCGTTCTCAGAAGAGATCGTTCGCGCGCGACAGCCGAGTCGATCGCGAGCAAAAAGGAAACGATCGACGAAAACTTTCCACCGTTGACGCGCGAGGAGAGTAGAGGACTCGGCGACGTGAACGAGGGGGGAAGGCAGGAGATTCGTTCTCATCGATACTCGAGCTACTCGTTAAAAGTTTCTCGCAGACGCGTTACCCTCGCTACCCTCGGTGATACTCTCTCTTTCTCGGTGGCATCGCTTTGATTTCGTTTCGCGGCCAAAGCTGGCCCAGAGGGATGAGAGGTTTTGCTCGAACGCGTCGAGGCCGGAAGCTCGTTGCAAGGCAGCAAGAAGCCACGGTGTACGTGTTAAAATTCACTTAGTTGCGACTCGCACGAGTATGTAATTCGCACGATTTCGCCCCGTCTCTCGGCCTTGGTCGAGCATCCTTCCTCAACGTCTTAGCGGTGGCCGCTCGTTAAACATTCTTCGCGCGTCCTCGCGTCACGTACTTCGCTCGCTATCTTTCCCGATGCGTCCGTGGAACACTTTCCGAGCGAGATTCCTTGTAAAACACCGAGCCAGCCGTTCGTTCCTTCGTTCGTTCACCGTCGTCTCTCCCTTTTATCTTGCGGCTCCGCTCTCTGTTTGAATGGATCCCTTCGCTCTCTGGTTTAGCCAAGTGCCGCGCGTACCGGAGACGTGGCATCGGTAAATAGGCTGATCAGACCATGAGAAAAACCGGGGAAATTCACGCCGTTGGGGGAAATCAATCGTCGCGAACGTGAAATAAAACCTCGTCCGACGTGGTCCGACCACAGAGACGATCGTTTCAGAATCGCGAAATTTAGCGAACGGTCGTAATTTTACGTTCAACGCTGTAAAGAAAGTCGGTAGTACAATAAAATTCACGTTGAAAGAAAAACAAAAGACAGACGCAAAGGATCCTCGGATCTTATAGGAACTGCCAAAATCCTTAGAAGGGATAAGAGTGCTATGCGAAGACTACAAGTGACATTCGAAAGTCAATTGTACGCTATCGAACTATCGAACGAGTCGAACGAACCGCAACGCTTTTGAATAAAATCGTCGAATTGTGTGTAGTTGTATTTTTTGCAACACGTACCGATCACGTTCGTTTCAGAAACGAGCCGTCTGTCGATCGAGTGTCAGACAAATCCGTATCTTTCTATTTTTCTTGTCCATTTTTCGATCCGCTCGTCGATATATTTTTTCAAGAACACCGCCAGCCACCGTGTCAGAATAAACACGGTGAACGGTCTAGGGGTTTCTACGTAACGTGGGTGATGAACGCGTTTCGAAAACCAGGACGCAGCTGTTACGGTGTCGCGTTACACCGAAAATCTTTCACGTTTTCGGGGTCTTGTCCGTGCACGAAGCGCGTGCACGAAGAGAGAAGGATCGACGGGAGGAGGGGAAAAAAAAAAAAAAAAAAAAGAAACGGAGCGAGACGTTTTCCAAAGCGAGATTTTCGCTTGTCGCCGGGTAAACTCCGTCCGTTTAATGCCCTTATCTAAATGCTAACTACTTTTAATCTCGGCCAGTTTCCACGAAGGGCGAAACTACGAAGGCCGGATATTGGCTTCGTACCGGTAACCAACGGTTCTCACGCAACTGCGGTTTCACACGATATTGGAAACTGCCATAAACCCGTAAAGGAACCGGCCATAGCCGCGCGGATACACGTTCGTATCGAGGCAGCTCGCTGTTAAACAATGCAAACGGACTGCTTCCAATTGAGCGGAAGCCGCCGGGAAAAATTGATTTATTCAGGATGAACGATTTATCGGCGATGCCGGGGCTTCCTAGACATACACACTCGGAACAGAGACACACGCCGCTTTCACCACTGGCCTGTGTGTTTCGCGTGTTCTTCACGTTCGTATGAATTCGTCTATCCCGCGGGAATTTACGCAGCCGTGCTCTTGTTGCACGTCGCTCCCCCCCCCCCTCCGCCCCCCCCTCCCCCGGATAATTTACACGATCGCTTGTTGTAATTTTCTCTCGAATATATCCGCCGAAGAAGAATCGATCGTCGTTGACTGACAGGCGAGTGTTTTGGAAAGTGCCGTTTGGCGTGTTGATCGGCATCGATTTTCAAATCGTTCGCCGACACGATCGACAATGATCGACAGTTTTCAATATGAAATTCTTTGGCAATTAATAGTTACCTGGAGTGATCTTTTGAAAGGCGTGTATTGAAGCCTGACAACGTTGGTTAACATTAACAACGAGTCGGTGACAGTGCAGTTCGAGAAAGTGACTACCAAACAGTAGTTGGTACCTCTCTTCCATTTGCCATAAACAAAATTATAAAAAAAGACTGTATTGAAGAGGGAAGAGCACCGTTTTTCCATCAATCGAACTTGAGAACATTTGTGACGTCATCCGTTGACCACGGTTGCAACGAAGAATAAACCCTCTTATTAAATTACGCGGTAATCCAAATGCAGTATATCGGCCGTTTCTGCAGCGAAATGCCATTACAAGCGACTGGCGGCGAGTAAAAATTAGCGGGGCCACGAAACTTGGACAGGTGCCCGGATTAATTATCGAGAAACATTATCGCCGAGGTGGAAAGAAGTCGCGGACATTTAGCCGGGATATTGCTCGGCGTTGTTTAATGGCGGAATAATGCAACGTTTTGTTGGCTCGGTTATTATCCTGATCGGGGAGGCGACGCGTCAGCTACTTTCCCCACTGACAGTTTTTAATTATACGTCGTAATGAAGCATCGCGGGTGTGCGACGCGAAACAAGAGCCGGCACAAAGACACCGGCGTAACACGAGGAGAAGGGTGCGTAAAAATTTTCGAGGACAGAGAGAACGCTGCCGCACCCGGATTTTACTCGCAGGGTAGAATCTCACGTTTCACCGGCTTTATCCGACGATTGTAATTCACTGTTCCCGAGCGTTCTCGATGATAAGATTGAGCTAATTAGTGGAGGTACCGGGGTTTTATCGTCATATCGCGTTAATGGGGTAGAATGCGAGAGAAACGGAGGCGCGTTATCTTATCGAGAATAAATTTGTCGCGAGTTTCTTTCGCTTTCATCCGAGACTCTAATCAAATCATTCCCAATTACTCACGTTTTTCTGGCCGTCACGTAAGAATCGTGTCATCGTCAAAGCCATCGTCTGCCGTTTTATCGAAACTGTCGCGTTAACACGTCAATTAGTGCTACTCTCTTCTCGCATCAGCAGTGGCCTCTTAATTAAATGTCGCGCCGTATCAAACGTTGTACGAGAATTGGCCAACGTTTGATACGAGAAATGGGTTATTTAGATACGTTATTTGTCATTCAACGCGTGGAAAATTATCGTTTCATGGTTGATAAATATAAACGGCATGCGGCATGCTCCGGAGAACGAGCCGGTTCTCTCGTATTAGTTTCCCGGACTGATCCAAAGAACCTAACGTGGGTGTTCCCATTAATAGCGGATAATGCGAACGTCTGCGGCGATCGATATTATCAAGATTATCGACTCTATAACGTCGAGGCAGCGGTCTTTCTCGGTTCGTTGCGATACATTGCTGCGATGATTCTGCGATTTCAATTTGTCTATCACGCGTCTGTTGCCCCGATGGAACACCCATGAAGCGTCTGAGAAAGAGCCTCTCGAACCAACAGAGAGGGATAAAGAAGAAGAAGAGAGAGAGAGAGAGAGAGACAGTTGGGTAAGTCGGTTTTGCCACTCGAAGCCATTTATATTCGGCCGACGCCAATGTCGAAAAGAAACAAGTTCGATCGTTGGCTAGAGCGGAGCACGGCTCGAGGCCATAATTCTCGGGTGTCCCTCGTGACGTTTCCACGTCCGTACGCAGAAATAGCAGTTCGGCTAAGTTCAGGGTCGTAGCTATCGTCTTTGCCCAGACCTATCCCTACGCGAAGTTTAAACGATACGCGATACTCGCCAGCGACGACGAATCGAGTTCACAGTCGTATTCAACTTTGTCGACCGCGTATACATATGTATATATATGTGTGTGTGTGTGTGTGTGTGTGTATATAT
>WIUT01007670.1:0-11571 GCA_010645135.1 Tetragonula clypearis
GTCCATTTTGTTCGACTAGGTTTTGCCATTTTTCAGACAAAAATTCACGATTTCGCGATCCAAAATTTTTTTGAAAAAAAAAGACAGTTCCAAGAACAATTTGATATTCCCGTCAGCGAAATTTAAAGTGAAATTCAGCAAATCAATTCTGCCGTCTGTAGTTTGAAAACTTCTTCGTACCATACACGTCGGATTAATTTTATAAGCTTGCACGGTATTTTTACTATAGCAAAATGTGACGAAAATGTTCCTCTTTGAATTGTTTGATCATTTTGAAATCAACGCGAAGCAAACAATTCTTAACGAGATCGTGCATTTTTCTCTCTTTTTTTTTAAAAGCTTAAGCAATCAGATATCGGATTATTCGATGAATTTGCGGTTTAAAAATGATGTTAGTTAAATTCTGAGACGCATGTCCATCTCTGTCAGAAAGAAACGCAATTACTTTTTTGGCCAACCTACATTATATAAATTGATACAAATCACACTTTTAGAGTTAAATTCGATTATTAGATTGAACAGTCTGACCTGTAGACAGTTAGAGAAAAGAATAAAAGATTTACAATATTTACGATAAAAAGATTTCACTGATTCGTCAACGATTGAAGATGAGAAAATCTAAATGAAACCTGAATGAAACGTAAATGAAAAATAACCTAATTACCTGAACAACTTTGATGGGACGACCAGTCCCTTTTTTTAAATTACAAATTCTCCGTGTGACGATAAATTTTTAATCGATTAATTCTAACGGACAATTTCTGCAGCAACGAAATATTTCCCTCTGAGCGAATCGACGCAGAGAGAGAGAGAGAGAGAGAGAGAGAGACGGGGATACAGAGACGATAGTTCTTCTTCGCAGAGGAAAATCATCATTCTCGAAATTTCCTCACGTAAATTGCTAGTTTCGCCAACGAGTTCTAAAAATTTTCTTTCCTTTACGACTGCCGGTCTACGTTCAACTTTTGTTCCTTCGTTTGCCACTGGGAAATGGCCAACCCCTCTCAAGCTCTCAGGAATGAGAAACACTTCCTCGGGAAAGATTTCCACCGTTCCCTGTGAATCCTGATACAAACGTAAATAATTCGAAGTTTCGTGAAGCCCGAACGATTCAGCAGGAAAATTTCGTTTTCGTCTCATTTCGTTTTCACCGTTACTCCGGCAATAAACTTTCTCTTGCATAATTCTTCACCCCTTTCTGCCAACATCCACCGCTTGGAGAGGGCGAGAGAGAGAGAGAGAGAGAGAGAGAGAGAAGATAGAGACGCGATCATCGGACTTTCGATCGTTCATTTCGAATTCCCAGTGATTCTGCGTATCTAAGAATTCTAATAAAACATGTTTATCACAGGTCGCGTGGTGGCTATTAGAAATATGGTAATCCTTTTCTCTACATTCTTTTTTAACGAAATTATATTCGGAATTTTCCTCGAGTAAGTCAGTTCTTTGAATCGTTAGTTGTTATCAGTGCGTGTATACATAGAAGCGAATTTTATTTTATTTTTATGAAAATTAAACGATCGAGTGTACCGTGCAACGTACACGTAGATACGCTGCGTAGAAATTGTTTTTATTTAAAATCAGAGGACCGTTGTTCGATGAAGTACAACTTTAAATATTCGACGAATTGATTTATTCAACGGAGGTTACGTTAGAATTCCATTTTGAAAAAAGAATACGATATTTTCGCAGCGTCGACTTTTCTTCTGAAATTTATTTCAGTTTGCACTCGTTAGCACTAGAACTACCAAACCAGTGGTGAAAATGACTGATCTATGATTTCCTATGGAAATTTTATATATTTGCAACAGCGTACTGTTTGATACTCGAGTGACTCGATCGACAAAATATACTAATAGAAGCTTTGCGTGTTCTTTTTCTTTTCTCGTATCTTTCGCTTTAATTTCTTTGCACTTTGAACACTTTAATGGTACAGTATAGTTCTAGTGTTTACTTTCGTCACGTGAAACGTCCTGTAGAAGAGAAATCCCGAGTCCCTGCCTGAAAATCCTACTTTACGTCGGCTACTTTTAGTACCCAATCTCGCATACGTCAGCGCGACGCGACGTTATTTGAATTGATCGATATCATTCGTAAATGTAATTTTGCTGAACACAAACCTGCCTGTTCTAACTAGAAAGAATGGCCCTCGTAAGATGGCTATCGAAGAGGGAAGCGATCGAGTTGTAGAATTGTCAGATTTAAAATTCTACTCGATTAAGTTAATTCTGTTATAATACATTCTGTAAATACGATCATCACTAGGACCGCGAATTTTTATTTCTGCAAATTCACGACTTTACGACTGATAATAAAAATAAAAAAAAAAAAAAATTGAAAATGGAGATTCTTGACGAGTCACCGCGAGCACTCGACTTTTGATATTTTACGCGTACATTACGCAATAGATTCTAATTATTTTCGCATGTTTTCGTCTTTCTATCTATTTGTTATATACGCGCTGTTAATGAAATTTAAAAAAAATTTTTTTTTATCGCGTATATAACACACGGTGATCCCCATTGATATTTTTAACACCGTTGCAATTTTGCGAAATGAAATCGTACCAAAGCTTGAAGCTTTTCTGTTTCTCTCCTCGAAAATGCTACAAACTGTCGTTGCGCGTAGAAATGTCGAAAAATTTGTTCCGCGATCGATTCGCAGATCGACGTCTTTTCTTGACAATGAAACTTGAAACTCCCCCAAAATTTTGAGTGTCAGGCGAAAACGAATATAACGCGAGTGTGATGATTTCTTGAATTTTCGTCGTCCGAGGCCAATGTTCAAAATAGCGGAAAAAAGTATCACACGTCAAATTTTCGAGAGGATTTTAATCTTCAAATTCATTGTAGAGTCATGAAAACAATTTTTCAATGTTCCTCACAAACTCTGACAATTTATAGCGTTCATGAAAGTGACAGTATCTTCGCTTTACCATCTACGCCAACAATGCTTTTGGAAAGTAGAAGCTCCAAACTTTGAAACGAGTTCAGGTTTATCGTTGCGCAATTTATTTATATATTTCTTTTTTCTTCCAAAAATCGTAATACTTTAAATTCTTTTCTCCAAAATTGTAATATTTCAAACGTTAATTGTTACTGTGAAATAAAATACCTTCGTGGATTATAGTTAGATTTCTACATGAATTTATTTCCCCCTTTTTTCGAGGCGTGCAGTCACTTTTGAAGCAACCTGTAGACACTTCCGCCAATCGCATTGCACCTTGTTGCAACTAAAGTAAAAAAAAGGAGAACGTACGTCTAATCGCGACACGGTGGCCAACGCAGCATGAATAATTAAATCGCGGAAAATCGAGGATATTTGCGTGTTATTTAAAAGCGACTGTCATTTTACTTTGCTGAAACTGAAATTACGCGCCGTTAAACGGCAGCGAGGCTGAAGTAGGCTCGGCTGAAGCGCGCGATTTATTTTACGATCGTTTCGTTTGTCAGGCTTCCGGTACAGATTTACGATGTATCGCGTATGAAAAGGTTACACACGGGCGGATATTATCAATAAACTGGCACTCAAAACACGCGTGACACGAAAGTCATTAACGTCGAAATTTGTTTGCAAATTGCCGGGTACGACGCAACGGGCGTGAGAATTGCAACAGCATGGTGAAGTGATGGCTCGTCTCGAAAATGAATGCCTCGCGATGGAATAAAAAATTCACGACGCCGGGGACATTTAACATTGTTGAATTTATATCTTTGGATATAAACAGTGCTGGCAATATAATCTCTGGATACAAGCAATATATGCTGGCAAATATATCGATTATAAAAAAAAGGAGATGCACGTGTATGTATGTGTGTATGAACGTGCGTGAGTAGAAATTTCGTTGACAGTCGAAATCGCAGAAATTTTGATATATCACAAAAACGAACGATGTCGTGTAAAAATTGCGCTGCAACCAGCAAGATAAATGATTAATTTACTTGTCAACCGATATTTTGTTCCTCGTTATTTTTCTTTTTTTTTTAAATTGCGGTTTCTTCCTCCGATATTACAAAATAATGATAACAAATAAATAAATTTCTTCGATTTCAGTGTGTTCCGTTGTATCTGAGGTATTGCATAGCCGCGCATTTAGAAGGCTAAACTTTCACGTGTCTAGTGTTGGTATTTGCATAGTTCGTGGATAGCAATTTCATCCACGGTAATAACCGAATCATTAATGCACGCGTTATTAATAGATATTGGATTAGCCAAAGTTAATGAGAAGTTAGTTTAGGAATGTCAATTAGTTTGTCGATAAGGATATATAACTTCTAATTCGTGGAATAAATAGGTTCACCGCCGATAAGATATCGCTCGTTGCTTTGCAAAATGTGCACTTCTTTCGTACGATATTTCACTGAATTATCAGTTCTACGTATATTAAAGACGCAGTTTTTCTGTTAAATTTCATCGAACGAACACATTCAGTTCTATAATATACTTTCGACACGTTAAAACTGACACTTTAATATTTCAACAATACCTCCGAAATAAATAAATCGATTTAAGACAATCTCGACTTAACACTATTCCTACCGACACTTCACGTACACTTATATTTTTTAATATAGAATGAAGATAAAAGCCAATTCGACGGTATAAAAATATAGTTTTCTTTTACTCAGACTTCTTTTATTTATTTTACAGTCGTAGTAGATAAGACGGTGTAAGAAAATCCGAGGTTCTGGACCGCTTCGGTTACCAATCAGGCAAATAAGTGCCATAAATTAGTCCCTGGAAGGCATTTTTTCGGCCAAAATCATGCATTGCCTTTCGCTTGTAACGACTTTATAGTTTTGGAATTGAGTCCTTGAGAGGATACTATTACAAAAAGATATAAATCGTTTCACCGGTCAAATGACCGGTCGTGGTAGACAAGACAGGCTACAAATTTTTCTCAACAAATAAACAATAAAAAAAGAGGTGAATATTGAAAAATGTATTAGACGTATATTTGAGGAAAAGTCGTGAAGTCGTTTAATGTCGATTTAATTACGCTGTATATAGGAAATTCTAATCGAAATTTTAAAAACGGCCATTTAACCGGTCGTGGTGGGAATAGCGTTAATGCAGAATCCGTACTTAATGTAAAATATCATCGTCGCGATGGATTTCAGTGCAAAGTCACAGAGGACAATTTCGCCGGAGATCACGAAAACAAAACTGACAACGAGAAAGAAAGGGAAGAGAGTTAATCATCAGAATTATCACATCTTACGTGGGATCAACAGGTGTTACGGCATTCACAGCAGCGGAAACACGCACCGCGAAAACTAACAAACATGAATATTCATGAATAAGATATATCGATTAATGTAAATTATCGCGCCACAATGACGATTAAATTCGGTGGTTCGTTATCGATTGAACTCTCTTGAAGCCTCTTGCAACGCGCGAACGATCGTCAACCGTTCGTTACCCTACGAGAGAGGCTTTATCTGTTTAGCTGTTCGTTTCGAATGGCCTAACTCATGAAACTGTCATCGTCTCCTGTTGCAGGGAACGCGTTTCTGGTGAACGTCGCGCTGGCGGATCTGTTGGTAACAGGCCTCGTAATACCGGTGTCGGTGATCGTGATCCTGGCAGGACACGAAGAGTCATTGAGCACGTGCCGATTCGAATGCACTCTCGAGGCACTTTGCTTCCTCGTTACGGTATTGACGTTGGCCACCATAGCTGCGGAGAACTACACCCGCTTGTGTCTGCCACCGGAAAGGTAAGAATTGAAACTCGATCTACAGATTATATTGTCCCCCTCCGATCGGTCTCGCATTCTAACCCACTGGCATTGTCGATTTTCTGGCTTCGAGCTCTTTGACATTTTTTCTCACGTTATTTCCCCTCGATTGGGTAGGAAAGTTTCTGTTTGTTGCTGTTCACTTTAATTCATCGCGATTAGATCGCGGATTTTTGGGCAGATTTATCTTTTTTTTTTCCTTTTTAAATATGGATAAATTGGACAGTTAACTCTTTTTTTTTTTTAGTGATTATTATGTAGAATGCATTTTTGTATATTTTTTTTTTTTTTTTTTTTTTTGTATATTTCGCGTGTTCTGTGAACGTGTGCACCTTCAAATTTCTCGCAATTTAAAAATCGTAAAAATCCACGGACTAGTCGTGATACTGTGAACACATCAGTTTCTTCAAATTTTATTAATGTAATTGTAAGTGGACGAAATCTTGAATTTTTCTTTCGTAGATATATCAAAAAGTACATAAATAATAAAAATTGATTGAAAAGAATTGTTAAGTCTCTAATGGCTTGGTCATTGATGAGGAAGACAACAATTATAAAAATATTTCGCGTTGAATTAACGCGACATTCCGTTTGTAATTTTTTATTTTTGAAGCATTTATATTATCAGATTTTCTGCATCAAACGTTATATAATTATAAATACCAAACATTTGATTATTGTAAATATCAAATTTTAACTGTAGCGCTCGTGAAAGAGAGAATTTCGGGAATTGGTCTAATTTTGGTGGCACTATTTCTGAAAATTCAAGAACTCGAAGTATTTATTATGTCATGATCAGTTATTATCAGTATTGCTTGGTTCTTAATGGATCAACAGTTGACTTCTTGAGATATTATCGAATCGAATTATTATTGTTAAAGGAACTAATGTCACAGGGAGATCAAAAAATCAATTACGCATGCCAATGGGTTAACGATAATTATAATGATACTGATAATCGAATGTCTTCTAAAAATGAAGCATTTGCAAATCACGAAATTTTTAATACACGTTTAACAGATAAGAAAAAGGAAAAGGAGAAGAGTGAAACAGTGATATTTGATCCACTAAAGAACGAAATTATTCCTAATATCTCTACACAAATTTTTTTCTACGTATTTTGTATATCTTGACACGTAAAAGGAAAAAGAAAAAAGGAAACAGTGGAGTCAATTTTTCAAACGCTTAAACCTTAAACTACTTCAATTTGTAACATTTCCAAAGAAATTTTTTCTATATTTTTTCGAAGCGACTCGTAAGCTCGGAAGCTTCGTATGCATGAAGATAGAAGTAAAAATCATTAACCCTAGAACTCCTAAGATGGGAGCGTCTCGAACCCACAATTCACGTAACATTAAATCTTAAAAGTATTGCGTGAAAAATTTTCAAAAAATTATTAATTGTCGTATACACGTCGATAATCAATACTGGATTCCTCTGTTACATATAAAGGAAAAGTACAGAGACAAATAGAAAATGAATCCTCTGAAACTGAAGAATTAACTCGTGAATTAATTAAAAATCAGTTAGAAAATAAAAGTTCAAGCGTAATAGGTTTATCAAAAAATATCGTATACGTGCAACAACAGAAATTTTAACAACAAAATTAGTGAAAACACAAATAGAAAAGAAACATCTTTCAGCAAGGGAAAGAAAAAGAAATATGTTATAAATATGTACCAGAAGCTGGAAGCAAAAGAATTGAATACAATACTTTATCTAAACCCAAGCAAACTTGTTTTTAAATATCATGTATGCTGAAAACACTATACAAATATATTAAACATATGTGTCATCATGTACGTAACATCGAGAGAATTCAGATTCAGATTTAATATTCTGTTAACGATACAATTCTATTTTCAAAGCACATATAAATGAAAGTATGCGTTACAATATATATGATATACTAAATGAGGTGGAATGGAGAAACAATTTCTCTCAGAATAAATAAGTAAGAAGACACGGTTGGGTTCGAAGAGTCCCCCCTCTTAGGAATTTACGTAACAGCTGGAAATTTAGGAGTGCTTAGGGCTAAGATAATATACCTAGTCGAATAATTCTTTGATTACATGCAGATGATAAGAAAAAGAGGAACGTAAGGTAACGGTATGGTTGAAAGAGTAATTCTCTCTTTTTTCTTATTTTTTCCTGTAACCATATATGTAAATGAAGAACGATTTTCAATTTTCGCTTCTCTCTTTGCTTCGTTTCGTTTCGTTTCTTTTTTTCTTTACCGTTTTTCACGTAATGTAATTTATTACCTCGTTTTACGTAAATTCTAGAAATTGCCCTCAAGTTTCTAGTAGCCCGTAGCGAAACGAGAAAGAAGAGAAAAATAAAGAAGAAGAGGAGTATCTTAGCTAGAGAGTAGCGTTGTATAAACCAAATAGATTCTAGAATTTTGATGACACGCGTCCAATTAATCCTGAAAAAAAAAGAAAAATACTGAAAGCCAAACTCCCTTCGCTGTAATCGCAATCGTAATCCGATTACACGTTAACCCGATTAGTTCGTGATCCAAGCACAATCAGTTTAGGACATAACAAACGTCAGTTTCACCCGAACCAGGAATTTATGCATACTGATCTTCCCTATTAGAACGTAATCTCGGCAAGCGAAAGTAAGCTTCCATCCGTAGTATAGAATCATTATATACGGAATATATATATCTACGGATATATATACACACACACACACACACACACATAGTTATACATAGAATTAATAAGCTGTTGAGAAAAATCTGTTGTCAAACCTTTTAACAAAGAACTTCGAATTCAAAACAAAACTTGAGTTTGTTGTCAAGTTTCCAAGTGTTATTAATTTCTTAATCAATGATCAATCGTCTACGCCTGTAGAATTGTTTGAATTTGTTACGCGTAACAATTCATGCGAATATAGAGCGCGTTTAGACGAAGAGATGTACAGTAAGTTGCATGAGAGCGTTTCTTCCTTTTGTTGCACTTGTTACTTATTATTAGAAATTAGACTGTTTCACATTTCTTCGAACTTTATTCGTTACTACATCGCAATTAGCTGTCCAAGGCATATAGAAACGCGATATAGCGAGAAGCACAAATGATTATCTAGAGCAGAAGTGGTCTCGATCGTTCAGTCCACGATCTTCCAAACCGTAAATCTATCTATATTCGTGAAATTTCAAAGTTTCAAATGAACACATCCGAATTTTTAATGTAATTGGCATAAAAATAATTTCATATATATTAAATTCATGTATATTAAATATGTATAATTTCATATATATTAATCATGTATATTTGATATATATAATTTCATATATATTAAATGGTACAAATATATAATTTGGAAAAGCAGATTAGAAAATAACTGGAAATAATTGCATATAATTGCATATAATTTGGAAAAGCAAATCAGACAGTTTTCGGAGATATTTCTTTCCTGATTAAAAAAAAAAAAAAAAAAAAGAAAAATGAGTAACGTGTCACATGAAGTGAATTTAAATTATATGAGAGAATTATATAAGATATTAAATTATTGTACGACAATAACTTATAACTTTGAACAAAAAAAAAAAAAAAAGATTTCGAAAATTTCTAGCACCTCGCAAGTTTTTCAAAGACCTCGAGCGCGAAGTGCGAGTCGCAAAGTGCGATGGCATTTCGCATGATTTCAAAGCCGCGGAGATGCGATTGCGACAAATCGGCTCGCATACTACTCTTCGAAGTCCAATTTTTACACACTCAAGATCTAAAAGTAGTGAACGCAAAACGCACTAAGTACGTTGAAGTAAGTTCGCAAATTGAAAGGGATGAAAGATTGTTTAAAGAAGGGCTATTGTTCTCATACTAAAGAGGAATGCAGCAATAGCGATTGTTCTCGTGCATTCGCTTTTCATTTTGCTTCGCCAAACACTAACAGAGAGACAGACAATCAGAGTGAGAAAGAGAGAGAGAGAGAGAGAGAGAGAGAGAGCCGACCGTAATTTTGAGTACTATTGTTACCAACGACAGTACGACCACAAGGGATTAAAGTGCTTTCCAAGTAAAGCTTAAACCTGCACGTATAGCCATGTCATGGTTACTGATCTACGAACGATCTAGTTGCATGCACTCGCTTGACGACCAAGAATAGCTGCACGATGTTTTCAGAGTTCGAAAAAAGAAAAAAAAGGAGAAAATATTCCTTCGAATCTATTCAAATCTACAATTTTTTCTTTTCTTTTTTTTCAAATTTATATACGAAGATTCGTATTGTCGTAATCGTCTGGTTGCTTCGTGCAATCAGTTCGTCGCTTGGTTTCGTACAGTACCTTTGCGAAAAAAAAAAGAAAAGAAGAAAGAAAAAAGAAAAGGAGAAAATGGATACAGCTTCCATTTTCCGTGAATAGAAATTTCACTGAATGAAAAATTTCCTATTCACCGAGCGCCGTCATCGTTGTGCACGCTTCTATTTTAGAGAAGTGGAAGTCATCTTTCTTTCTTTTTTCCTTTTTTTTCTTTTTTTCTGTTTTGTTTCTCGTTGTACGTTTGGAAGAGTCGATAACAATGTTTTCGAGCCGTCGCAGCGATAGATACAAGGGGGGGGGGGAGGGCACACGTAGATTCTGCTTGATCAGGTTTTATGAAGATCTGCTTTTGAAAGATTTACGATATCTCTTTTGAGGCAGATAAATTATACTATCGTACGGGAGGGGGTGAGGGAGGGGGGGGGAGAGGGAGAACAATGTTCGAGAAGTTATTCGTGCAGCATGCTCAGCAATTCATTCTTTCCCCTGTCGTCATCCATATTTAAAACTAATATCGTAATAGATCGTATATCTAGAACGTGGATGGAAAGGAACGATAATTTTTTTTTCTTTTTTCCTTTTCTTTTTTTTTATTTTTCACCGTAAGATGAATAAAAAAGAAAGAAAAAAAAGAATTTACTTGTAACTATGACTTGACGAAAAATACACATTTCTTTTAGATGTTATCACACAGATATTATCGAGCACGGACATGCTGTTTCCAATTTGAAAAGATGAAATCACAAATTATATTTTATATTAAAACGAGGCTATTGTGCTTCGTGATTAAGTAATAATTACACGATCTGACGATAGTGTCTTTGAAAGTCTGGAATTGAACTGCGAAGCGCAGGAACTATAATTACTATTTTAGTTGGTTCGTTAGCTTGTCAATACGGAATTCAGCCATAATACTAGTGCATACACCTCTGAATGGGTTCGTAAATACGCCATTGTTCTCTCTCTCTCTCTCTCTCTCTCTCTCTCTCTCTGCTGATAATGCGGAATATCGACGAGCAGAAATTTCCCCCTATTATTGCAATTTTTCAAGTATACATCGAGTTACGATCATTCTCCGAAAATATTTCACGAATGTGAAAAGTACGATAGCAAATTAATGACAAAACATAACACTATAAATAGGAAAGTATTTAAAAGAGTTGCAACGAGTAATCTGTTTCTTATAAAATAGAAAAGAAATCTCCAATGAATTATTTACCGTAACTTTTCAAAATAAATAGACCTGTAGCTTTCTGATATCTTATGAGGGAAAGAAAAAGATCGTTCTATCTGACGAAAAATCCTGCACGCCACAATTCACGCGGGAAAATGGCGGCGAATATTCTAGTTATGAAGTAGAAAAGAAACCGAATTATTGTCGTAAACTTCTCAAAACAGAGAGAGCTGTAGCTTTCTGATATCTTATGAGGGAAGGAAAAAGATCGTTCTATCTGACGAAAAATTCTGCACGCTATAATTTATGAGAAAATGGCGGCGAATATTCTAGTTATGAAGTAGAAAAGAAACCGAATTATTGTCGTAAACTTCTCAAAACAGAGAG
>WIUT01007671.1:0-11571 GCA_010645135.1 Tetragonula clypearis
ATTATCACGGACTTTCTTTGTCCAACTGATGCTAGAAGTCTATTCCTGCATCAGTGATTCCTTGCTTCTCAGTGGTGTTTGCATGCATCGCAGCATGTTTCAACGTCTATGGGGGCCTTTACAAAGGCGCGTCCATCGAACAGGAAGTCTTGTTTCTGAAACGAGAGACGCGAAGTCGTTTAAATTGCCTCGACGACTCCTCGACCATCGGAGATTAAATATAAATCGAGCGATCACGTTGGGATCGGAGAGATCGCTCCGGACGGCCTAGATTTGTGTCTTGGAATCTTACGGTCCTTCGGTGGGCATTCACGGTGCTTCTTCCGGGTTTATTTCGCGCGCACGATCGATCCGAGGTGATACTGCCGCCAGCTTTGAACCTTTCAACGAGCGTTCAAGTTCTCTTCTAACCGGATTTCTCGTTGCAGCGAAACCTCTTCTTCGCTGTAAGTAGAATAAGACGGCTAGCCGCTGTCGAATCAGACGAAACGAGGGAACAGCGATATTCGGGTGAATCATAATGAAGATCGAAAATACGCTGCTCTTTGAACGATTTGAAATGTTTTTTCGGAGCACGGACTCCCGTTCTCTGATGTAAAATCCGTGTGTAATAGTAGTCGAGGTATTCCAGTCACGCGTTCTTTCGCCCACAGGTGAAAAGCTTTTCGGAGCTTTTGGCTGTTGGTGTCGTCACCGGGATAACGAATCGACACGTCAACAGCCCCGCATCTCGTCAACCTATCGCGAGCGTCTTCGAAGCCAAGCAAAAAGCATCGCTCGATATCGCGTCGCCCACGCGATCGGCCGAAGAAGCTCGATGCGTAACCTTCGACTTAGTTTGATATCGCTAGGTCGTTGCCAAATATCGTTGCGCAAGATTCGTTACGAGATATACTTACCGGTCCGTAAACGAACGGGTCTTTGAAGAATTGGCGAAGACCTGAGACCGCGTCGTCGCGCGTTTCACCGATGACAGAAACTTCCTGCGCCCGTCCACCCACGTTGGCAAACGCGTTAGTCGACGCGTGGCTGTCCCCTGAGCCGCAGAGGGACCACAGAGAGAATCGAGTTGACGGGACATACAGAGTTGACGAACGTGGATCGTAACAACGTCGAACGACGACGTTGTACGCCGCTGGTAAAGCCTGTAGCCTTGACATTGCCCCCGGTTACCTCGCGCTTACGTAATTCAACGCAGCCAACGGACCAACCACGTGCTAATGCAGCACACGCCTAATGTGGTTTGCTCACGCGGTCGGTTGCCTCCTCTCTCTCTCTCTCTCTCTCTCTCTCTCTATTTCTCTCTGTGCTTGTATCACTACACGAAGCTGGATCGTCGTGTAAATCACGGACGCATCTACTGTCTCGATCGAGAGGAATTTGCCTGCGTCTGTTGCTGTCTCTCTCGTCTTCGTTTAGAATCGAAGGAGAAATAATCCGTCATAGGCTTATTGAACGAAATTCAATCGATTGAATCGAGTTGATCGAGCCGAGAGCCGATCGAAGAGCCTTCCCTCGATCCTAGAGCGAAATGTGCTGGCTCGAGAATGCGCGGCTACTCGCTGAGGCTCTCACTCGAACTCCCACGGCCAGAACAATTTCGAACTTGCACCGTGCAACGAGTGCTCGTTAACAACGTTACCGAAACGATACTCGATTATTGCCCGCGAGTATCGTGTCGTATCATGGCGGCACGCGGAAATTATCGACGCCGATATCGAGCTGAAGGCGGGAGTGTTCGATCGAGCTTCTGCTCGCTCCCGGAGATTACACAGTGTCCGCGGCATGTCTGTGCATAAAATAACCCACGCGCCAATCCATGGCGAAAGCGAGGTTTAATCGAGTTTGCTATGGTAATTGCCAATTGCGCTTGGTCAAAGTGCCACTCGTGCCTGTCCTGATCGACTGTTTACGCAAAACGACGCGTTGCCGTCACGTCGCCATTACAGCGCTGTTACTTTCCTCCACTTCGAGGTGTTCTCCACTTGCCACGTTCAAACGTAAAAAAAACGAAGCGCGCGACTTCGGTTCAACGCGAGATCGAGTAGTCAGTAGCATGTCGTTGTTAGAACAAACGTCAAATTTTTTATTTTTGGGAGGGGGGGGGGGAACGACGTGTTATAGCCAGTTACGGGTCCTTCGAAGTCAATCCGAGCAATGTGTCAACAACAATGTGAAATCGTACATAAAATATGATACAATCGCGACACTCGTTGTGTCACTCGATTGGTAGGATGTAATCGATGCCCACTTCTCTCGCCTCTGTTACAATCACCGTTCCTTGAGTCAGTGGCTAGTTAATGTTTTATTGCATAACCGCTCTGAAAGCTTACGTATGCTATCCATCGATTCATTCAAACAGGCATTATTGCCTGTTCGAATTCGATCGCGAGAGGAACGCAAGAAGTTAGATCATCAACGAACAAGATCCAGCCAAAAGATTTAGAAACGACACACGTATGTGTGTCTCCGGACACAAACGTCTCTTTAAACGTCTACATTAGCGTAACAGTTTCGTAAAGTACAGAAATCAGTGTCAATTAATATCAACGCTTTTATCTACACGTGCCAATTAATATCTCTCACTCCCGTCCTTTTACATAAATCATCGATAACCAATCGTCCGCGCGCGCCTGAGAGATATTTGTTGTTCGTCTCGACCGGGGGGTCATCCGTATTTATCGAAATCGACGAGAGCCGAAGCATCGATGATACCATTCGTCAACAGACGAGAATACGTAATCCGGCGAAAATAACAAGCTTGTATTACATCGGATCGGAACGATCCCGGTATCCGGCGCACTTAACCGGTTTCTCGCAGTCGTTCGTAAATTATAATCCGTGTCCCAAGTTCAAGCGGCGGGGACGAGCATCGCAGTCGTCTCCATTCATGCGTCATTGCTCCAGGGTTAAACGGTTCCAAGGAAGTGTGGCAGCGGTGATTTAATCACTTTCGGTTTTTATTTATAATGGCTCTCCGCCATATTGCCCTCCCGCTGTTCCGCGGGATAGTTTAGATTCGCTTACGATCCACTGCGCGATTTTCTCGATCTTGTCGAGGATCACGAGCGCTGTCCTCGGCTGCCTTGGATCCCAGCGTTTGACGCTGCCCCGATCAATCAAGCGATTCGCGCGACGACGAACGCGTTCCTCGGCCCGTGGAACACCAGCTGTTCAATTAGAGCGCGATGGAAAAATTCTTCCGTCGTCGCTCGTTATCTCGCGTGCACGCGATGACCTAGCGTTCGCGATAATGGTCAGACTGTGTTTTTGCATCGATCGGAGCAACGAGAATGCAGCGAATCATTTAAAGTGTAACCTCCGTCTCTCCATTTCCAGCTCTCTTCTTTCGTTTCGAACCTCTTCACTATGGATTCGAGCGAGAAACGCAGGGCGAGCACTGTTTCCACGATCAGCTGACTTTGTCGCACCCTCCATCTCGCGACTCTGTTTCTTTTGCGATCGATCGCAGGACCACGCGGTGACCTATTCTTCGCCCCTGGAAAGCAAGTGGCTCGCTCTCGCCACTCTGCAAGTTCCCAACTCGCGATCTGTGACTTGTGCTCTCGTACACGCTCGTAACGAACAAAGAGGTGCTATTTTGGTGCGCGGGGCCGTTTCATGGAAGCGAGCCCGCGTCGCCAGATCGGCGAAACGCTTTCACGGAGTCCCTTCGTATTTAGGTCGCCCTGTGCCGAACCACGCGACGTTGGATACGAGCCTTGATCCAAATTTAGTGTTCGCCACGGTCTCTGAAAGACTTCTTCCACCCTCTTCTTCGCGCGTCGTCACGATTTCGCGCGGTACCTCGCGACTCTGAAACTTTTTGGCGCTCGCGAAAGATTTCGAGAACGCGTTTTACCCGTCGAAATCGTCGTTGCGTCTCGTGTCCGCATATATCCACGTATGATCCGACATCATCAACCACTCGAGATCCTCCTCCTATTGACGCACGAGGCGATGATTCGTGAGATGTTGTCGCAACGTGTTTTATTTATAGCGTTAATTGTCACGCGATAAGGACGATCTTGGCCCGAGGCTCCGTCGCTAATGACCACGGTCTTTCGTGAGATTACCCGAGTCTTCCGGGTACTCTAAAGTGACCCCTGCACGTGAGATTTGTCTCACCTTATGAATTAAAACGATGTTACATATAAGACGGTTCTCGGTAATTTGTTCACAAGTGTGCTTTAAATGTCTTATAACATGTGCGTTTCTCAATAAGAGCTGTAAAACGATGAAATGGCAAGTCACCCTTACATGTAAGATTTATGAATTAAAACGTTGTCTCGTATAAGGCGATTCTCGATATTTTAATGTTACGAGTGTGAGTTTAAATATTCCGTATTTTAATAAATGATAAAATATGAATTTGCGTGTCGGTCTCTCTCTTTTTATGAGAGCTTTGAAAACTAAATTAAATGGCGTGTCTAATTAAAATTTCGTATGAATATTATTGTTAATAGGAAATACCGAGTCACATGGAGGTACGCGAGTCTCGCCCTGTGTTTCGAACGACGAAATTCTTGAATCTGATGCTGGAATTGATTTCAATGTTTGTGATTCTTGTATAACACAGAGTCGTTGTTCCACAAACTTTACAGATTAGCACCGTTTCGAAGAAACCGTACTGTAAGTGATATCACAGAAATCGATTCCCTACAGCTGCACGAATTCTCTCGCACTTTCTTATCAGGTACGACCTTTTTCTCCCCTTTGATGCGCAATCTTACGTTTACCGGAGTTCATCGGGCGACTGTTTAACTACGAGACACCATCAGCAGACTCCTTGCAGCGTTGAGAGAAATTTTGCAAATTTTTTAACGCAATTCAAGCGCAATAGAAGAGTGTAGATGTATCAAATATTTGAGAAAGTCTTTCTTTCAGAAATCACTTCTAGGTAATTGGTCCCGTGACCGAGACACGATTATCGAGGACAGCCGAATTTTTTAAAATGATGATCGACGTTGTTAGAAATGCAAAGCCTTCGAAACAAGCCCCGACTCGTTGTTAATAATTAAATTCTACGTGAAAGTTCAGCAGGCAAAACTGAAAATATTAACCCTTTGCAATCGACTGTTTCTTCTGAGGAGACATCGTACTTACATCTAGTTAACAGGACTTCCTCTTTTTTTATAATTTGCTGATAATTATAACGTGTACATTTGGTGTTGTATGATGCAATGTATAATAGTATAACATCTAAACAGACGCCTAGAGTGAAATTTATAATGACAGAAGGAGAAATTTCTGAAGACAGTCCTGATCCAATTGGCACTCGATAATTCACATAATTCGGAATAATTCAATATATCATAATTCGCTGCTTCTTAGGAAAGTTTACAAAATAGCGGAGAACATTATTTTTCCAGAGATTGAATGATGCTTCGCAAATAAATAATCGCTGGTAGATGAGATACGAAAAAAAGTTTGTCAAGGGCAAAGGGTTAAAAATAGAATATTTAAGTACACAAGCCAAGCTTTTCGAAACCATGCTTATTTTGAATTTTCAAGCATTGAACGAATGATGCTGGACCCTTTCAGTATCGACAAGATTGTCTCGTCATCGGAAAATTTCTCGGCACGTTCTTCAATTTCTGTGACGAGTTAACCCCCGAAATTTCTGCGTTGCTCGTTTATTCTCGTGTATAACGTAACAACCTTGATGTACGGCACCGTTCTCTCTCTCTCTCTCTCTCTCGCGAGAGAGAGAGAGAGAGAGAGAAAGAGAAAGATCGAGTCAGATGTAACGAATGCGGCGAATATACGGAGAGAAGACGTACGACGTGGTTGACTAATCTGAAATTTATTGTTCCCTCGAAGGTCAGCCGTTGTGGGAATCGAAGGTGGGCAGAACAACTCGAACGCCCACGCGACGACTCACACACACACATACACACACACACACACATTTTATTTCTCAGGACCCGCGTAATTGGAAGCACGACGAGGGGCATCGATCCGCTGCCGTTCCACTCCAAAACAACACTCGCGCGTTCGTTAATTAGCGTTTCGAGCTTATCCTCGCGGAAAAGAGCGGCTCTTATCGCGCTGTGGATCTACCCGGTTTAAACGAATTCGATCGATTCGCTTATCTTGCGATTGCAGCCCATCTAAATCGCCCTCATTCCAGCGGAACCGCTGTTTCTCTCGTTTCTTGCGCTAGTTCTCATCGGACAGTGTACGTTAGAAGTTTCTGAATGTTTCGATCATCTACGCTCTGTTGTACAATTTCATTGGCAGTTAAATTATATCGCCTGTCACCGTTGAGTTTCACAATTCTGCTCGATATAAAATTGTTTATGCAGTTGAACCGACGACACGTCGCTTATTGGATCGTAACAATAAAAGTGATTTATTAATGGTAACAGTCGTTGGTGAATTGCAAAAATAAAATTACTAATATATTCAATGCATAGGGACGATGTACATGTGCAGAGAAAATGAACATATAACCATTAAAAAAGGTATATATTGCATTTTCTTTTCTGTATTATGTCACATTATATGTTACATTTTCTTTTTCTTTTCTTCTTCTTTTTCTTCATACAGATGAATACAATAATGCCAACAATAATTTGGTTTTATTTTTCTTTGAATTTCTCTCGCTTACAATTAGTGAACAGAAACTTTTGGCAGTGTACATACCGTGGATCGATCGTTTCCATTCGTTAGTGAACATTCTGAGGGAACGTGTGCAGAAAATATTCGCAGGATGGAGAGTTGGAAGAGTTGGGTACTGGATTGCAAGTCGGTCGATGCCGATCCTATACCGATACCTATATAGGTGCGAATAATATTCCGCACGGTAGACTGGTCGAACAAACTCGTCGACCGGGTCGATCGTGCGATAGCACGATCCAAGGAGTCCAAAGAACACGGATAGACTATCGTCACGAATGCATAGGTGGGGGTAATCGAACTCGAAACTAGGTCGCATTCGATTCGATCGGTATACAACTCCGAAGGCCTCTTCTGTCCGTCTGTCGTGCTTCTTTCTTTCTTTTTTTTCTTTTTTTTCTTTTTTTTTTTTTTTTTTTACTATTTTCCTTGTGCTTATTCTGAAGGGTTTAATCAGGAAGTAGCCTGCTTATCTAAAGCTTCCCATTGGTTTAGACACACGTTCGAGGGATAAAGAGATTATCAGTTAATTAGATTGGATAACGTGCGTATTGACTCTAGCTCCGGTTAATAATTATGCTCCTCTCGTGGAACGTTAAAGTGCAGGGAGAATAATCCAATCGAACGTTTTTTATTCTGTTTGCCCTCGCTTTTGAGACGTAATTGCCGCGACCAAGGCAATTGTTGTAAAATCTCCATCGTTCTTTGCTACGTTTTCTTGGAACGCTAGGATAAAGGAGAATTTTGAAGGACATTTAACAGAGTTAATTTACAGACTATGTTGAATTAAAAAAGAAAAAAAATGTCTTCCTTTTCTGTCCAAACTGAAGGAAAATTTCAATGAGAACGAAAGAAAGGAGAATGACGTGTATTTGCTGAAAAATCTTTTTTTCTTTTTTTAAAAAAAAAGGCCTTAACTCTTTCCACGAATGTTCTTTGTTCCAAAGAAGACTCTGTTTTCCATTTTTTTTTTTTTTTCGCACATCAAGCGAACGTTCGACGAACCATCTAAAACATCCTCCTCGATCTTCTCCGAGTAGTATCCACAATGCGAAATTTCGAAAACAAACGAAGCGAGTTCGCGGGATCGCTCGGTTGCCGGACAAGCGTCTGCGAGTTCGTTTTTAAAAGAAAGGCAATCTCGTGTTTGCGTTCGCTCACGGATCGGTTTGGTCGGCCTCGAGGACGATTCCCTCGGGTCGCCGTGTAACCGGGGAACAAATTGAACGGCGGCCGAAACAATCTGCCGTGAAACACGAGCAGTGCGTAATCCAGTTAGCGAAGTCGGTCGATTAGCCGTTCACGAACGCTCGGAAACGCTCGCTCCTCGAGCCAGCTGCCGGCCGCCATAATTGCCAGCGTTGATTTCGCTCCGTTTCCTAGTAGCGAGAGGCGTCGATAGGTCTCGCGAGAAGAAGTCCGCCGTTCGATCGAATCTTCACACGCGACAATTTTTGCCCAACTTTCGCCTCGAGATCTTCTACAGAAATTTCTTCGAACTACCAGGCGATCGGCAGTTTCAATTCTTTGAATTTTGAATGGCGAGTTAGTGATAGAGAAAGATCCTTGTTCGGCGTTACAATGATCGATTACGTTGCTGCAGGCGTCACTTGACATTTTTTCAGCGGTTAGTCACCATCGAGAAATGTTCGTTCAAAGTGCGCACATCGAGGTGAGGGGGGGGGGAATTTCTGATCGATGAAAACACGATTCCATTAGCGGTCGAACGATCGGTGTGATTTTCAGCGGTCAACAACTGTTGAAGAAATGAATTATTGACAGAGACAGAGACAGAGAGAGAGAGAGAGAGAGAGAGAGAGATTTATAACAAGATTCTAATCACGGGGATTCTGTTTTCAAAGGGATTGCGAACCGTTTAAATTTAAATTTAAAAAGAAAGCTATCCGATAGCGCGGAGATTGGCAAGATTCAGTAGAATGTGGAAATAGTAAAACGGTTGCTGCGTCAGCTTTCGGATCAGCGAGAGAATACGTGGTACGAAAGTCGCGTACGATTACCGAGACAGCCACGCGTGACGGGATGAAATCTCGTGAATCGTCACGCGCGGCGTATCGAAGAACACGAGCGTACACCTACATCGTCGTCGTTATTGCGAATAATAGCATGGCGGAAGTACGAGCAATTAAATGATGTACTCGGAGTAATCAAGCGGGACTTCGCTCGCTGATCATCAGTCTGCTCGCGTATTTTATTTTATAATTGTTGGAATAATTTGTATTTCGAATTACATGCTCCGATTACTCTTTCTCCCGCGCCGTGCAATATGATACTTAAAAAAGAAAAAAAAAATATTAAAAACTATTTCAAGTGAAGCTCACACTTGTCGCTAAGCTAATAATGGAATATTAGCGCATCGTTCGAAAAAATTGCCAGCGTTACGTAAATATTTAATTGCAGAGAACGAACGTCGGGGAAACCGTCGCGGCTGCACATTTCTAAAACGGTTGTCTGCCGGATCTTTAACTTTCAACGAGTCCCCTAACTCAGTTTGACATTAACATTCGCCGCACGAGCCGATCTTCCGAGCCTCCATTCAATTAACCTGTGTCTGTTTTCTATCGTGCTACGCGCGCACGCGAGCGATAGAAAATTTCTTCTCGTCCGGTCAGCTAAATTAATCGATCCGCCGGGGCAGCAAACTTTTCGCCGAATTAATTGCTAGGCGGCTGTTCTCGCAAGAAGAGAACCCGTCGTTTAGCTGTTAAACGTTGCTGGACGCGTGCCGACGTCGCTCGTAATCGCGTGTAATTGAAGACTAATTGGAAAGCGGAGTGCTGGTAATTTACCGTTTATCCGAGACGAGCGCGCGACGATGCGTCCGCTGTACTGTCTAAGTTCGCGCACGCACGCGTCCTCCATCTCTAGCGATGTCTTCATTTTTTCTTTCTTCTTTTCTTCTCGTTCTTTTTTCCTCTCTTTCTCTTTGCAGTTCCGTCCGCGCACGACATCCGCGCTCAGACGTGCGCGCGATCTAGTTTCACACAAAGGAGAGGCTTCTCCCGCGCGAGAATGGTTGCCAGCTCCGGGTCGAACGGTCGTTCGGGCAATCGTAGCGAGTTGCCCTCGGGATTTGGGTCAAACTACGCCCAGAAGCAAATCCTCCGCAATTCCTGGTACCTTGAACCCGTCCGGTGCCGCGTGAAACGCGTAATCGCAGCTCGAACGTCGGACGAGATTTCCCATCGTCGGAGCAAAGTATTACAGCGAGTGTTGTACAAGTTTACGCGCACCGTAATTTAACCACAATTCACAATTAACCTCGACTAACGATATGAAAATCGCGAGCACATGTCTCGCCATTTTGTCCGTGTAAATGGAGATGAAGGTCATCTAGGTTTCGAGCAAGAACACTGAGACCGTCTGTAATGTCAACGAAATTTGCCGCAAACTCCCTCCGCGCGATTTCATTAACCTGATGATTGAGAATCGCCTGTAGAAAGTTAGGAACGTGATTCTCCGTCATTACGAGCATGTCATGACGATCATAGGAAGTTCCACTTTTAGTCGATAGTCGTTTGTCCTTCGCGATCCTTGCCGCAATCAGTCCTTTCGTTTTTTTTTTTTTTTTTTTTTTTGCCTTTGATTCTTTTGAGAAGACCGAACGTGAACGAAGGCGGCTGGCTTCGTGCCTGAAAACTAGAAAGCAGTATGTAAAGTCGCGAGCGTGATCTGCAACGAGATTACGATGGCGAGCTAGTCGCTTCTCGCCATCGGAATTAATTGTCGAAACTTTGTTGGTTAACGAACACTCGTCGCTCGACAGCAAGTCGAGTGCTATAAACAGCCGTGTCGATCACTCTCGCGATCTTCCTCGCGCAACATCGATCGTGGAACGCATATTCGTGCTTCGCCGTTGGCCAGATCAGTACGGAGAAGGATCGCCTCGGGCGGATCTTATGCTCGCGGAGGCGTAGTTGACATTCAGGTTAGCCGTCACGGTTAGGGTTTGGAATCGTTCACCAAGAAATCGGTGGCGACGACGACCGGTTTCGTTCGAATCCACGATCATCGACGATAGACGACTGCTGACGACTCGATACAGAGTATACAACGAGATTTTTAACATTTTTCAGCCGCGAACATTGGCGAGCCTGATTTATTGATTAGCATACTCGGTTACGAACCGATCATCGTCCACAGATTGAAGTTCCAATATTATAATACAATTCGAATTTCCTGCTGATCTACACGACCCGCGATAATCGAGGAATATTTCTCGGAAAACATTGAAATTGCTAACGAGCATTGAAATAATCTAACGACGATGAAGCAATCGTCGCGAGGACAGATAACGAACGCCGGAAATGCGTCGAAACATCGAAGCCGATTTTACAGGTTCCCGCGCGTTAATGATTTCTCAGCTGCGATCTCGATATCGTTCCCCAGTTTACACTTTCACCTGGCCGCAATTTCCCGTACAAATGACCGGTTATTAAATTCTCGATAGTGTTAATTAACACGAGCGCGAGGTTCTGTCGCTGATGCTTGTTCCGCGCGAAGAGGAAACAAAGAAAAAAAAAAAAAGTAAAAGCGAAAGATCGTTTTTCCGTGCGTTGATCGGCCGTGCGAGCCGAGCCTCGCGGAATAACGCTTCCACTCGCGTATCCAAACGTTCTCGGCGCTGTGCTTTACGTAAGTACGACGTGCTGCTGGACAGTTACGAAACGGTCATTAAACCTCGCTTAGCTCCGCGCTTAGTTCCTCCCTAAACAAATCAATGCAATTTATCCCCCTTGGCGGACGGAACTCTCGGAAGTAGCCAGTCCTAGCTGCATAATTTCGCCTGTTCGCGGCGGACCCTGCGAACGACCGGTTGCCGATCGTGACTGTTTCGTAAGACACACCTGCGAGTCATTATCCCTTGCCTACCTTGGCTTTCCCCGGCAATAAAGCTATTCGATTTGTCCAATTTCTCTCTCTCTCTCTCTC
>WIUT01007672.1:0-11570 GCA_010645135.1 Tetragonula clypearis
ATATATTGCATAATATTTTTATGAATTTTTTGCAAAATTATTTATAACTACTATTAATTAAGGTAGGAGACAGTGTTGTTAGTAAAGGAAGGGAAACACTAGAACGAGCAATCAAAATAGTAGAATCTACTTCTAAATGGGGAGCTAAAGTTGTTTATGGCGATACAGATTCATTATTTATTCTTTTACCCGGAAGATCAAGAGAAGATGCATTTACAATTGGAGCTGAAATTGCTGATACTGTTACTGCAGCTAATCCACCTCCAGTGAAACTCAAATTTGAGAAAGTTTTACAACCATCAATATTGCAAGTAATATTTTATTAATATTTAACGAATAAATTAGCACGTACAACATTCTAATATTTTTACTTTTCTTTTTTCAGACCAAAAAAAGGTATTGTGGCTATATGTATGAATCTCCAGAACAAAACGAACCTGTATATCTAGCGAAGGGTATTGAAACTGTTCGTAGAGATGGCTGTCCAGCGGCGGCTAAGGTAAATTAAAAGCATCTGCAAGAGTTAACTAAGTGGAAGTATCAAATAACAATTTTAAATTTCAGATACTTGAGAAAACATTAAAAATCCTGTTCGATACAAAGGATCTCTCCTTAGTGAAATTATACGTCACCAGACAATTTGATAAAATCTTACGTAAAAAAATATCAATTCAAGATTTAACATTTGCAAAGGAATTTCGTGGCCTGCGCGGTTACAAAACCAGTGCTTGCGTACCTGCATTAGAATTAACACGGAGATTAACGCGCAAAGATCCGCGTGCGATACCTCGTACTGGTGAAAGAGTTCGATATGTTATAGTTGCCGGAGCGCCAAATCAACCGCTAATTCAATGTGTGCGAACTCCAATAGAAGTGATGTTAGACGAAGGTTTAAATCCAAATTCGATATATTACGTAACAAAAGTTATTATACCGCCACTTAATCGATGTTTGAATTTAGTCAGCGTTGACGCTAATGCATGGTATAATTGAATGTAATTGTACTTTACATTTTTATTTGTAGCTTTTGTTTCTGAAATATTGCTCTTTTCACTTTTAGGTATGCAGAAATGATTCATCGTCAAACGCCGAATAAAGCAGTTAGTTTGTCTGCGAACAATCAAAAGCTAACTATTCAACAGTTTTTTAGTACCGTGGTATGCGCCGCTTGCAAAAATCAGACGCAAAAAGATATTTGCACGAGTTGTATGGCAAAGCCAAGTGAAACAATTACTACCTTACGTGAAAAGTTAAGATGGTTGGAACGTACTCGTTACGAACTTACTACGGTAGTACTATATGAAGTTTTTTATATTTTATTTTTTTCGATATATAATTAACAGGCGTTGATAATTTCAGATATGTCAATCTTGTACTGGTTACTTGGATGAACCGAAATGTGAATCTTTAGATTGTCCAGTTTTGTATCGTTTGATACAAGCTCGTAGAGATCTCGTCCAAATACCTTATTTAAATGATATAATCCGTAATAATGATATTTTCTATATAGGAAGAAAAGTCATGAAATGTTAATTTTCATCATACTGTATATCTTTGTATTAAAAAAAAAAGCATACAAATTAAACATCTATTTTTTATTATACATTCGTTGTACATTAGTTACCATAATATTGAAGAGTAATGAAATACTTGTATCTAAATATTTGTAAAAATTAATTTGAATATTCGAATAGCTTACTTATAGTACTACTAGATAGCGCAGCAGTCACCTGTAGTTACGATAGCGATAAATGATAAAGATCACCGTACTACAAAGGAAATTTTATACTTTTTATTTTAATGTTTACATAATACAGAATATAATGGACGAAGGACGACTGTTTATTAATTTCTCAACAACTGTTATATATATCCTTGGCAATTTGTTAGTAACTTGGTAACCGATAATTTGTTGGCATCTCCGTGGTAACTTTTGATAAGACAATTGAATAGCAATAGATGTCGCTACATGTCTGTTAACTACATCGTATGTTGTACATATTCAATAGTTTGTAATTTCTTGTAAAAAAGGAAAAGAGTGGTGAATGTTTTATTAGTATTAATAGTTAAAATAATAGTTAATTAAGTGAAGTTTTATATGTTATTCTTCTGACTGATGTAGAATTTATACATATTGAAATATGACTTCTTACTAGAGGATTTCGGTGAAAACTGCAATATTTAGTTACATGGAATTTCTCCCGCGCAGTATTATTTTAAAAATAAGCTGCCTGATCAATGCTGCCTGAATAATAACCTATCGAAACTTAAGAATTTGTTATCTTTTCATATATCATCTATCTATTTATATATAATGTGCAGAAAGAAATATTAATTCGATTATTTGAATTGGAATGTTTCATTTGCTTGATCATGGATTAATATCTCACATATCTCACGGATCGTTTTTATTATAAAATAGACGCAAGGTACTCTTCAAATATACATTTGTAAAGAAAATTCGTGCGATATTTTTAAGATATATTTCACTTACATATATATATTATTAAGGTAAATTATTATTAAGTTATATAAAAAGATCAATTAATTTGTATGCATACATTAATTGCACTTTGCACGTTACCAATTTTTTATAACAATTACAAATTTGCCTTTTTTTGACTTGAAGGAAGAATGTTCTTTCTTGTATAAAACATTTAAACTTGTTTTTTTTTCTAAAATTACTTTCCTTTTAATGTTATTGTTTTAGTAAATAAACAATATATTTATTCGTATTTGATTAGTAGACATTTGTTACATTTGAATCATAATTATGTAAATTTATACTAAAAACTAAGTTATCATAAGCTCTTATAAATTATAAGCTCTATCATTATATCAAAAACTATTGTATTATTTTTTGTATTACAATATATACCTAAAAAATATTTACATAAAAAGTATTATATATTAATTTCTTATGTGTTATACATTCTAAGTTTGTGTATTAAATGTTGTAGCTATGTCAAAGCGCAAAAGATTATCTAACCAAAGAGTTTGTTGCTTTTGCGGATTATCACAGAATAATGAATTGGAATTTGGTAAATTTTATGAAGATGGTGAAGTTCTTACGCATTATTATTGTTTGGTATGTAATTTTATAAATATTGTATCTTAGATAGTTTTACTATTATAATATATATTTAATATTTCAACATAATATTTTGTAGCTTTTATCATCAAACATGCAACAAAGGGGAAAGGATTATCAAGGCATTTTAGGATTTTTGAAATCAGATATAAAGAAGGAAATTCTCAGGGGACAAAGATTGGTTAGTAGTTATATATGAACAAAAAAAGAGATATTAAAAAAAAAAATAATTCAAATATTTCAATTCAAAGGTATGTTCATATTGCAAAAAGTCTGGTGCTACTTTGAAATGTTGTAATGTAAAATGTAAAACAATGTTTCATTATCCTTGTGGACTAAAGGCAGGAACCTTAAATCAGTTTTTTGGTCAGTTTAGGTTTGTACAAAATATTCATATTGTAGTGGATTTATATTGATTTTATAATTTTGGATATTTCAAAGAAAAATATATATATTGTAATACATTTTAGATCATATTGTATAAAACATAGACCAAAGCAGAGAATAAATATTCAGGTTAAAACTCAATTAGCAAAAACTAAGGAAGTAGTATGTTGTATATGTTATGAAGAAGTAGATCCTTACAACACAGTTGGTACAATGTGGGCTCCGTGTTGTAAGAAGAATGCATGGTTCCATAGAAAATGTGTTCAGGTAGAACAGTAATTTGTTAAGAAGTATTAAAATTTTTAAAGATATAGAAATACATATTAGTTTTTGAAAAATTTATTTTAGCAATTGGCTATGAGTGCTGGATATTTTTTCAAGTGTCCTTTATGCAATGATAAAAACTCATTTCAAAAGGCAATGCTAGCATTTGGTATTTTTATTCCGAGTCAGTAAGTGGAAAATGAAATTTATGAAATTTTGTAATAAAATATCAAATTAGAAGAATTCTTCATTTCTTCAATGTTTTTATTCCAGAGATGCTTCTTGGGAACTTGTACCTAATGCATTTCAAGAACTTTTATATAGACATGATCAATGTGATGCTCCAAAATGTCTATGTCCTAAAGGTAGAAATTATTCAAGTTTTAATGCGTAAGTAAAGAAAAATTCTATTTAATATTATGTGATTAAAGTTGTTAATTTTTTATTTTTTATTGTAATTGTGATTTTTAATAGGAAATGGAAACTAGCTCTTTGTCGAACTTGTGGTTCACAAGGAATTCATATGGCTTGCGGACAGCTTAAATATCCTAACCCTGTTTGGGAATGTAAAGAGTGTATTTCTATTCTAGGTAAATAAATATTTTTTAATTAAAATCAAGTATTTTTTAATTAAAATTTATAAAAAAGGAATATATTTTTTTTGATCTTCTACTTTTATATAGGTAAATCTGAGGAAACTGCCAGTTCAAGCGGAACAATGAATATATCACAGTATGTATTAATTCTTTTCAGCATTAAATTTAAATTTAAATATTAAATGATCATTGTAATAAATTCCTAAATTATTAATACATTACTTATAAATTTAATATAAATTCAAAATTACATGTATATATTTGTTATTTTACCAGAACTATTCCTGATTCCGAAGATTCTGACAGTGATATTTCTGTTGGTAAAGATTCACCTATACCATTTACATCAAGTTCGTCAGTTATAAACTCTACATCACAAACACCAATTATTAAACAACGTCCTGGTCCTCGATGTTTCAAATTAAGACAACTTAAAGCAATTGAAGAAATGCAAAGGTTAGTATTCAAAAATCAAAAATATTGAAAAATATTTAAGTACATTATATCTGATTTATTTATTTCAATAAATAATTATTTTATTATTCAATAGCAATAACAAGTGTAAAACCAGTGAAAACATGAATGTCATGTTGAACATGGAACAGCACAGTCTACAGTCTACAAGTAACAAAGAAATCTTTATGAATGTATCAAGTCTAGTAACAGATTCAACGTTACATAATTATGGAGATAATCTCAATTCTACAATTCAACATTCCAAATCACAATTGGCTAAACGAGTTGATAACATTACAATTGATAGCGATAATTACATTACAGAGGCAAATATTAAAACTTATATGCACAAATTAAGTGAAAATATAAATTATTTCAATATTAAGAATATAAATTAAACAATCTTTTAGAAAGTAATGAAATTTACGCAAATATTTATATATATTTTACAGGCCACTAATTTTATTTCATTACGAGATATGTTTATTGAGGATAATACAAGTGAAAAAAACTATTTATCTTCACTTGAAAGCAATAAAATTGAATCTAACAAAAGTAGCATTATATATAATTCTAGCCCAAAAATAGAAAAGCTATTACAAGAAACTAATAATCTTTTAACGAGTAATTTAAATGTAACTGAATCTGATAATTTAAAGAAATTTAATTTACAGAATGAAACAAAGTCTGATGTTTTGAGAAATACAATACAATTAGATAATGAAAGGAAATACAATTATACTGATTCTATTTCAGAAATTAAAAATACAAACATAGTTTCATTAGCATCTGAAGAATCTAAAGATATATTATTTACTGAAGAAGAACAAAAAATTCATAATCAAACATCACAAAGCAGCAATGAATTAATAAGTAATAATTCAGTAGTACAATCTCCATGCTATCAGAGCAATGTTTTAAAATCGGAGTTAAAAAGAAATTATAACGAAACTACATCAATCCCAATAGTTTCATATATAAATGAAACTAAAAGATTGAGAAAAACTGCTAGTGTAATGAAGGAAATGAAAGAACAATCGTCAGACATGTCTTTACATGCTTTTGCAGATGTTGGATATAATAAAAATAATTTACAGATTAATAATCATAATGATAGAATTTCTGTAAGTGAATTTCATTTGCAGAATAAAAAATCACATATTCAACTCAATCAAAATTCTAATGCAGATGAAGATGTTCTACATTCTATAAATGCATATAATATATTAAATAATAAAACTGATACGAATAAAAAGAAAGTTAGTACATGTATAAATATTGCAAATGAAGCAAATAAAGCAGTTAGAAATGTTGAAGTTAATAATAATAAAAAAAATGTAAGTAAAAAAATATTTTCTATAAAACTTTTTACATTGTACATGTTATATTAACATTATATTTATATGTGACAGTAATGTTAAATACATTAAATTTGTATAGAAAGAAAAAAAATTATAGAAAATTATTTCTTTTATATATTTAATATTATTTATTAAAAAAATATTTTAATTGAAGGATTAATTTCAAAAAATGTATATTGATATAAAATTTTCTACGTCGTTTTTTTTTTTATTGAACATATTATTTGTAACACATTAACAGTGTGCTGAGGATGCAAGCACCAGTTCTGTTGTTGAATCAAGTAACATTGTCATAAATGAAACAAAAATTAATTGCGCTGAAAAATCTATTGAAGTAGATCATTCAAAGTCAAAAAAATCACAAATGCCAAAACAACGGAGATCTGAGAACGATATTAAAATGTAAGTATTATAAATTAGTCTCTTTTATCATTCTATAAATTATCTTTCTATATTATAACAATTTATTGAAATCAAATTTTATGTATTTATATTTCCAAATGGATAAAATGAATGGTGAGTAATATCACTACATTTATATACTAAAAAAATATTATAATGTTTCATAAATTATAGGCTCATTCCAAAACATAGAACTTCAAATAATAAATTTCATAATCTGTGTTGGCAAGACAAAAGTGAAATCATAAATAGTGATTGTCCTCAATTAATACCAGAATATATGTGCTTACGTGATCTTAAGTTTCGTGTACATAATGTAGATAATCTGCAGGTGAATATATTTAGAATATCTGTTTTATTATATTGTTAAAAATATATAAGAACCTTATGGAATATATATTTGATTGTAATTCATTTTATATAGGTGATTCTATGTGATAAATATTCTGTAAATATTAACATGGAAACTACTGTAAAGAAGAATACTACATTTGATACACCAGTAAAAAAGACTGTTGAGCAAATTTTTAAAACACAGAATGATACTTTCCCAAACTTTATATCTGGAAATATTTATAATAATGACAAAAATACAACCATATTTATTAATGAACAATCTAAAAATGATCAAGATGATATAAAAGAAAATCTAGATCCAATATTAACAATTTCTTATAAAAATCCAACAGATGATTTACTAATTAACACAACATTAGATACAAATAATTCTGTAAATGATAATCAAAGTGAGAATGGAAATTTAATCCACCCCGGATCTAAAATAGTTGATGGACAAAGTTATAAAACTATTAGTTTAATTGATGATACTAAAAACAATATTGATGCCATTACAAGTTGTAATCATAATTATGATGAAAGTATCAGTAATATCGAACAAAATGTAAATTTTGATAATATGATACAGAATACTTATGAAATACACAATATGGAGAAAAGCTTGAAAATCGATTCTCGTGATTCAATCAAATTAGTACAACGTATACTGTTTCGTAAAAATTATACAAATAACAAATCTGAAGATAAGAATGAAAAAGATTTTAAAGTAAGTATTGATTTAAAGAAAATAAAAAGTTTTGTTGATAATAATCCCGATTTGTTCTCAAGTTATGAAAAGAGAAAAGAAATACAGAAAAAAGGTTTAGTTTATTAAAACATACAAAAAATTCAGATATAGGTGAATCAGAATATCTTGAAAATTTTACATTAACTACATCTAAATATGTATCAAGATAATTAACAAATTACGATACTGGAACTGTAAAAAATATTGCACATTTAATCATTGAAAAAGAATTCAATATAGCGATGAAATATATTATTTCATCTAGTGGTCTTAGAAATATAATTTAAGAAGTACTCGCAAAAAATGTGTTTAAAAATATCTTTTCGATATATGTTACGATATGTATATAGAAAAATCGTATTTTATCTAAAGCTTAAGATATTTGTTTACAAAATGCTAAAAATATGTTCATACATGACATATTTATTAATAATTACTTTATTTAATTTAGTCAACTTTGTATATAATATTTAAAAATTTAAGAATAACAGAAATAATTTTGTAAAAAAATATATATGTGTGTACATATAAGTACTTACATATACAAGGTGTATCACAATGAGTAATTTAACTAAATAGGAAATGAGTTTATAGGCAAACATAAGTCGAAAAAAAATTTTTTTCATTTATGTTCCGTTTCTTTTTGCAGAAAATCGAGTTAAGAATTTATGGAATACTTGATTTATTGTTGATTGAATCGATTGCATATATTGAATATAATTTTTGTTATTTTATAATATAATAATTATTTATAATATAATAATTTTTATTATAAACTTGATATATATTATATTAAGTTTAAAATAAAAATTATCAATATACACAATCAATTGATACATAAACTTGATGAAATACATTATATTCTAAATTTTCAGACATTAGCCAAACATATGTCGAAAAATTTAAAAAAATTTTAAAACATTTTAAAATTTTCTTGAAAATAAGATCTGAACCGTTATCCTTTTTTCGACTTATTTTTATATGTACAATAAATTCTTGCATGATTCCACCTTCTATTTTGATATACTTTATAAAGTGACAAAAATATACATATTTGAAAAAATGCAATATTTGTCACTTTGTTTCAATTGCAGATGAAAAGTACTGCATATATGATAAAAAAAAAATTTCAATTTTGTATATACAATATTTTAGCTTCTATTGTAACTCTACTTGTAATATTTAAATACTTTTTGTAAATATATTTTATAGTTTATGAAACGTTTTAAAAATTTAAATAGTATCTGTTTTCTTTATTATTCTTGATTGTTTCTTTAACATAAATATGTTTAACTATGTTTTGAAGTAATTTTAAATTTTGCTACATTTTATTTTGTTTTAGGTAGCATAAAAGACAGTTGTTCATATTTCTCTACAATTTAATCATGAATAAGAATATATGACTTTATTTAAAGTTTGATTATGGAAATAAATTTTAAGTATTATAATTACAATAACTGTAAAGTACAATTTATAAAATAAAATTGATTATACCAGTATAAATATCAATTCATATAAATATAAGTATTATTTTAAAATTGTATGTAAAAAATTTGGTTAGAAAGAAATTTTTATTGTAATAATTGTCTCACATTTTTTACATTAGATTATTAGATTAATAGCTACGGCCGAAAAGGGTGTAAAATTTGGGTTTGCTCTGACAATCGGGGTGTATACATGTTTGTTTATCAAAAGGCACTGATGAGAATGGTTGTTCAAATGGTATGCACAATGTTTTTGCTCCCATTGATAATGTTCCAAGTTCTTCTCCTGCATCCTCTCTATAAAAGGAAATGAAATATATATATACTTTATATTTTATAAACAAACATCAATAATGAACAAAATTTGAATGATATTTACCGTGCACTATCGCATTTAATTTTATCTTCGCAAGATGATTCTCCACAAAATGGTGATAATAATATGTTTTTCTCATTGAGATAAAAACAAAATTCATTCCAACTATCTGCGCGCTTGATATGCTCATTTAAGTCTTCTCTTGCTCTATTAGAAAAAAATTATTTATAATAATAATATTTGCAGTATTACGCAGACATTTTTTTAATAGCGCTTACTTGGAAAGCAGATTTGCTTGTATGTCAGTTAATAACGTATGTAAAGCAGTGACTACTTCAGCTCTGTTTGCGAATACTCTTTCAAAATTATCTCTGCGTACAAAAGTGACCTGATTCTTTTCCAAGTCTTTAGGACCTAATTCGATTCTTACAGGTACACCTTTCAGTTCCCAATGATTAAATTTCCAACCCGGAGTACGATTATTACGATAATCCGCTTTAACTCTAAGCGTTTTATCTTTCGACAATTCATTTAATAATGTATTACATTCAGAAAATAATAATTCCCTTTGTTGGGGCGTTGTATTTGCTGTAATACCGCAAGGCACTATAATGGCTTGAATACAAGCTACATTTGGTGGTAATACTAAGCCTTTATCGTCTCCATGAATCTACAAATAATGTATGAAATTATTTGAAAATTATCTCCGTACTAAAATAAAGTTATATACCATTATCATAACTCCAATTGTGCGAGTCGTTAGGCCCCATGAATTTTGATAAACAAATGTTTTTTCATCCCCTTCTGTGGCACCCTCTACTTGAATATTGAACATTTTAGAGAAATTTTGTCCGAGATGATGACTTGTTGCTCCTTGTATAGCGCGTCCACTTGTTGAAATAAAAGCTTCAACTGTGGTAGTGTAATCACCACCAGCAAATTTTTCCTTTTCAGTTTTACGACCTTTAATAACAGGTACTGCTAATAAATCTTCATATACTCTTGCATACATATTTAAAATCATCATAACTTCTTCATCAGCCTCAGCTTTAGTAGCAAATGCAGTATGACCTTCTTGCCATAAAAATTCTCTTGTACGCAGGAAAGGTTTAGGATCTTTAAATTCCCATCTCTACAGTAAATAAATATTTAATTACAACTTCTTTTTATGCTTTCAAAAAATAATTATTTTACATGATAATTAACAATTTACATACTTACTATTACGTTATTCCATTGATTAAGTTTTAAAGGAAGTTCAGTATCAGATTTTAACCATTTAGCATAAGCAGGATACATTATAGTCTCTGATGTTGGTCTTATAGCAATAGGTTCTGCTAAATCTGATTCTCCACATTTCGTTACCCACGCAACTTCAGGAGCAAAATCTGCTACGTGCGCTTTTTCTTTCTCCAATACTGTGCGTGTAACAAAAATAGGAAAATAACATTCTTGTACGCCCATTTGTGTTATTTCTTTGTCAATGTATTCTTTTATTATTTTCCAAACTGCGAAACTCCATGGACGAAGAACATAACAACCGGATACATCGTAATATTCAATCATGCCACTTTTGGTAATGATTTGAGAATACCACTCAAAGAAATTTTCTTTTTTCTTTACTTCTAATCCTAATCTCGTTTTGCCAACATCTACATCTTTTATACCTTCATTCTTATTTATTTCTTTATTCGATGTATTCTTTTGTTTAGAAGTATCTTCTTTTTTCTTCTTCTTAGACGTTACATCAGATCTTATTGGCTTCCATTCTTGACCAGTTAATGTTTTATAATTATCTTTCAAATCTAGTAGAATTTTTACCTCTTGATCAATAATACTTTTATCTGCTTTAGCTTCTTTTAATTGTCTCACTTTATCTCCTTGTTTTTGTATTTTTTCTGGAAGTACAGTGCTTACTGGATTAGCAGACGGTTTCCAATCTTGACCAGTAACTGATTTGTATTCTGACTTTAAAGCTAAAAGTTTCTTTACCTCTTCATCAATAATATCTTTATCTGCTTTAGCTTCTTTTAATTGTCTTACTTTATCCCCTTTTTGTATTTTTTCTGGAAGTACAGTGCTTACTGGATTAGCAGACGGTTTCCAATCTTGACCAGTAACTGATTTGT
>WIUT01007673.1:0-11569 GCA_010645135.1 Tetragonula clypearis
AATCTCTTCTCCAATCAACGCGTCGACGAATGCTTCTCTAAACTTTATAAGTTTTATTTTAGAAGAAGTTGCTTTATGAAGAAGTTCGTGCGCATTGTGTATATATATAATATGTAATGCAACCATTTTGGGCCATCTAATTGTCTTTCTTTACATAAGCCAACTAGATAATTCGCAAGATTTTTTTTCAAAAAAAAAAAAAAAAAAAAACATTCTACATGCTTTTTGACGATTACTCTGTACTATAATAGGAGTTTTTAATAATATAATACGATTAAATTGAATTGGCTTCTTAGACCGGGATGCTGAAAAAGTACCGTGGCAGTCGACGTTGTTAATCAAATTTCACAGAGTTCGTTTTCCGCTTAAATCACGCGCGAACATCTGTCTTTTTCACCAGGAAGGAGCAGTCGCTTTAGCGTACACGGTGCATCGGTCGGTGAGAAGAAGATACCATGATGCAATTGTGCTCCGCGAACTTTAAGCTGCAACATAAATACCGGTAGTTTCTAGCGTTGCGGAGTGCGAACCGTTGTCCCCGAATTAGGACGGATGAACGTCAATTTCAAGCCGACTGGATTCACAGTGCAATTAGTTCCGTTTCCGATCTCATTTGTCCGACTTTGTTCGGCGGTGTTCGAAAAAAAAAGAGAAAAAAAAAATAGTAGCCGCGCGCTTTAAATTCGAACGCTTTCGACTAGATCTATCGTTGTTGCTCTTCTTCTTCTTCTTCCCTTTGTGATACTTTTGATCTCGGAGCTTACCTCAAGTTAACCTGCGGAGTTTAGTTTGAAAAATCTTATGGTTTGATAACGACGAGTATACACATCGAACAAATGCTCCTGTTATAAATTTTACTACGAAAGAAAAAGTAAAGCAAAGTGAGGAAGGATTTAATTGATTTCTATTCAATAAAGAATTAATGATTCATTGTTGAAATGATTATTGATAATAACTGGGGGAATAGGTAAAAAATTCAAGCAAAACTCTTTCTGAATCTTACGATTAATATCACCTTCTTGCAACGAGCCAGAAATTATACTTAAGGGCCTTCGTAGTTCGCGCATCTGATTTTGAGAATTAATATCAATTATTATAGGATGGCCACTGAAAAACTGAAGAGTTTGGAAAGAGCCTGTATTTGTGAACAGGAAAATGGTGGTCATTCGAGGGATGTTTTTCACACATAATGCTGAAAAATCCATTAATTGCATTTCCAAATAAAATAATAGAAAATTGTACGTGTCTGTAAAAGTTATTTTTGTTTAATATCATTCAGTCTTTCAGTGGCCACCCGGAGATATATACGTGCACACTAAAGTATACAAAAGAATTCGGGGAATGCCAGGATCCTTTGGGGAAACTAATCAACTCAGTTTGTAAAAACGAATGCATTTAGTACGGGGGATATTCGATATACCAAAGAGAATAATCAAACTTGTTTTTTTTAATAAAATACATAGCAATTTTGTTGGTAACATAAAGGAAACGTACCACCAAATGGTATTCTCATCACTTATTGAAATTTCGAGTTTTAATAGTAAAATGGCAAATTTTTTTGTTTCGTACGACGAGTATACACGTCAACCGCACCGAAATAAAGTTTCTTGAGGATTGACGTGTATATTTCACACGTCGAGCGCAGTTAACTGGTTAATGGTTGACGTAGAATGAATATTTTACAACCGTGTTCGTACATCCAGCTTTCGAACGAGCACCGATCGCGCTCGAATTCCGATTTTAATCCCGTTTATTCGCGTTTAATGAAACAACTCCATCAGTACGCGGGATTTTCAAACAAAAAAGAAAAAAGAAAAAAAAGGTTCGTGCAAAGGGTTCCGCGTTGATGCGTTTCATAGCGCGCGCAACGTTTTTTCACTTCGATCGATCGTTAATTGACTACGAAACAATTGACTATGGGGGAAAAATGGCGCCGAGAAGAAATCGCGATTGTTCCGGCGATTCTTGGTTACCTCGAAATAAACGCGATGATCTTTCCCTGACGTATATTTATTTTTAATGTATTATTTTTATTATTTGTTTTTATTATTATTATTTATTATTATTATTTATCATAATATATTATTAAACTTTGTGCATACGTCATCAAAGTATTTTAATATTTTTCAACAGAATGATAGGCCGTGTAGCAAGAAACGTATATTAATAATCAATGTAGTCAATACTGTTTGATTTACATTATTAATCCAAGAAACTTTCTCATATCGCTCGCCCTAGATATCGATTATACTCAAAAGATGTAATAATTCTTTCAAAAAAAAAAATAAAAAAATAAAAAATTCCCGACTTAACCTAGCTTTCAAGGTAACACCGTTTTCTTTCTCCGTTCGACCGTATGGACGAACTAAATTCTCTCGTCGTCGACGTCAACCCTCGATAGAGACATCTCGACGTGTACCCTATTTTCAAACAGTTTCTTTTTTCTTTTTTTTCCTTCGCTCGGGTGTACGGGTTCGAATTTGCGAGCAAAAATTCCGGAAATATGGAAATCCCAGACGCCAAGGTGTTATCGTAAATAATACATAGATATTTCGCGGATTTCTCGGTAGAATAGGACGGCAAGGACGAAAGCTACGCACCTCGAGAGCAGAGGTGCTTCTTACGAGAGGTGCTTTCTCGCCGCGATCGATAGAGTTCACGCTCTCGGCCAGGGATTCCGCTACGATGGCCGGAGGGAAAGTTGCCTGTTTGCCTGCCTCGATGAATATTGCGTCGCGCGACAGCGCAGATTTTCCCGTACGCGTGTTAACTTCCGCCAGGCAAAGCAAATGTTTAAACGCGCGAGCTCTAGAACGACGCGGACTTTTTCCCTTCAGGGATTGTCCGCACCTTCTCCGTGAGAGAGATCGTGGATATTTGAAACCGCGAACCTATCAGGTGACGAGTCTAATTCCTCTAATTTGGTAGCTTTCTTTTCTTCTTTCGACAGTGATCCGAGTACTTTCACATTGAGTTCGTTTATTCTGTTGTCATTTTGCAGTCATTTGTCGATAATTTGTATTATTATATTTTGTATTATTATTATGTTTCCACTGAGATTGGAACTACCGGCGACTGAAACGCAAGGTTTCCATCCAGAGATGTTAAAGTACAAAAAAAAAAAAAAAAAAAAGAAAAGAAAAAATAGAAATAAAACTTCGTAATACAGTGAAATTTATTTTTGTTTATCGTACATTTTACGAAATATCATTTCAAATTTACTGTTTCACTCATTTGTGAAATTATGAATTGTCCTTTCTTACCGTTTTGGTGGTTCTAGTGTCAGCGAAAAGTCAGTTGGAGAGAACGATTTAGTGTAATTTAAGAAATTTAATTACTTAAAGCTTGAAACTGAAAGTTTAAATTCAATGCAACGTTTTGTGACCTGACTTTATATCGCAGAGATAATTTCGCTTACGTATGTACGATAGTTCTTAAGAAGTGTAAAATGAAGAGAGCGGAGACCCGGGTCGTGTTTTACATGATACGTGACGTTATACGAATTCACGGTTACACGATAAAACGGTACTAATTGTAAAAACTAAAAATTGCACAAAAGGAGGCCTGGAAGATACAGATAAAAATTAAATCTTATAGATTATTAAAATACAGCCGAAAGTATATACCTACGTATTATCAACTTTTAACATCAGTTTTGTAGTATTTGACGATGCTTGCGATTAACGAAGAATAATGAAAATATCCCTGAAAATTATATTGACAAGGGTATTTCATTCCGTATACGTTTAGTTGAATCAACCGATAAATCGGAAATTCAAATGATCCTAATGATCTACGTGGTTTCAAATTAATTTGAAAGGACTGTGTAACTTGCTACGAAGATACTACTGAAAAATAAAAAAAATGATCGTAACAGTAATAAAACGAAACAATAATTAAAAAAAGAAACACCTCGAGCGATGATAGTTTCATTACATTCCCCAATAAAAGAAACCGAATTTATGGTATCACTTCTTCGAAAAATATTAATCATTGATTTCCTCGTACACGATTTCGTTTCACACAATACGAATTATCGGTGTGTCCCGTTCGACCGACCGTGTTAACGAAAGTGTTCGAAATTAGCATTGAACGAAATCATCGCAGATGCACGTGATCTAGTTAAATTAAACGGATTACTTTCCGTAATCGTAATTCGAGCCCGGTGTATATCGCGAAAAACCGATCGTGTAATAACGAACATGGCGTTCATGGCAAGTAGGTGTAGATTTCAATATCTATTAAGCACATTCAGGTCACGGAGACATTGCTGGCAACAAGTGTCAGCAACGCTTTCCCAAAATTAGCCAGCGTAACGCTCCATGTTGTCCGACGTCGTCGGTTGCTTGGCGAGGCGATCGGCCAGATCCTTCTCCAACGTCGAAACGAAATCGAATCGAGCGACTCGTGGTACAACGATCGTGATACAAATGGAAATTACGACTCCACGGCGCTAAGCTCGAGGCGCTTTAGCTTGGAACTTCGACGCGAGAGAATTGCGACGTGATTCTCCTGGCTTTCGCGTTTCTCGACTCGTGACAACGTACAAACAACTTCAACAAGAAGGTTAAAAATTGTTCAAAACTACGTTCCCCGAAGGTTGATCAAACACAGTTGGCTGTCGCCGGAATTCTCACAAGCAAGAGTGAAAAATCAGGAAATAACGAAACGAATATTGGAACCAAAATTGGGATTAGGTGCAATGATAATTATTCGGAACAGCGAGAGCCAGAACGACCAACTGAATTCGCGAGTGACGTTTATTTCCGCACTTGGAAACTAACGACGAGTGGCTCGTTAAATGTTCGCGAACACGCTGCGTCTGCTAGATACGCCGCCCACGCGCGAAATTTAATGCGCGTCTATGTACAAGTCCGCGATCTATCTACACACTACGATACGCACGATGTTTCCCTCGAAGGCTGCAACGATTAGGATCCCTTAGGATCTCAAGCTCGTGATCGTCGAGTCAATCGGATCATTTTGGCCTGATTCAAATCACCGAGCGAACGATTTCAATGTGACGTACACTCCCGGGAGAAAAAGATAACACGCTCTATTGTAAGTGAAAACGCACAAAATTTGAACCAAAGCGGTTTAAAACAAATGTGCAGTTTATTAATTTCCGGGAATTGGAAGGGAAATTGAATAAGTTTGATTATAAGCGGTGACAGAAAGATTACGATATTACGATGATTTTTTTTAAGACCTGCACGCCATCGCAACTCGATGCTTTCTCAAAATCTACACGCTCTTACGACGCGATATTCTCTACAGATCTACAACTATCTTCTATTTTTTTTCCATCATCTACTCTGTATCACGATTCGATACTCTTTATCCGAAACCTTCGTCTTCGTACACTTATACTTACACACACACACACACGCGCGTGCGCACATAATTATATTTTACGTCTCAAGACAGTTAAAGATGGCTAAAACAAACAGTTTGGTTCCGACCCAAAATTGGTCTTCTTCGTTGCGAATAAAGTTGGCTAACTGGCGGCCCTTGCCCCCACTACTTTCCTGATCGCTAGCGCTATCCCCTCCACTGCATCGATCTTTCCACTTGCTTGGCGAGGAAATCAACAGACTGAGCAATGTGGTTTCCTCACGCTATATTTTTAACATAGAACTTGGGTGTCATGATTAATGAGAGAGATAAGTTTACGGGCGATGTGTCATCGGTTGTTGATGCTGTAAAGGAGTGAGGTGTTAAGGTTGTCGAGACACAGACGATGGGCAAGCGGGATTGTGAGGAAAATAAAAGTTGTTAATAAAATTAAAGCTATTCTGTCCATGAAAAATTAACAGGAATAAAAATAAAGCAAGCACGAAAGGGTGTCAAGTTTTATTTCCTTACAGAAATGAAGTCAGACATATTCTACGTGACAGGCTTTAAGGGCGTTAAATCCGCTCATTTTTTCGTTTTTTTTTTTTTTTTTTTTTTTGCTTTTATCTTTCCGCTGGTGGGAAACTGTAGGGGGCAAGATCATGGTTTAGGTCAGGTTACCAATTTTAACCTAAACCGTGACGTAGACATTCGGACATTGAACGTCGAGATTGATTTTGTGATTTTGTGAGAAATGCTGGAAATTGCAAATCACAAAAGCAGTTCTCTACGTTTGGAAATACAGTTGTTCGTTTTTTTTTTTTTTGATGTTTCCCGAGTATGCTCGAAAGTGTGCTGCACACTGTCGTGGCAATGGCATTGACGAAATTTTCGCAATGGATTTGGAGATTCATATCCCCTCTTTTCACAACGACGTGATTTTCATTTGCCAATTTATTGAGCTTCGAACGTCGCGCGGATTCCTGAATTTTCGAGAAACGTGACGTTTCTGCGAGCCCTAATATTCAAAGTCCGATAAGAGAAACCTGCAACAAATTTTCCGTGGTTGTTATAAAGAAGAGGCTTCGATCTTCAAATCCATTGCAGATTCGGTCGTGAAGAAAGTTCATTTTTCAGTATTTTTCACATACCGTGACAACTTGTAGTATTTTTTCTGAAAAAGAAAAAGAGAAAATAAGCGGACGACGATTCCAAAATTCATTACTCAGCACCAGAAGAGATTCGTCGACATCAACGTCGAGCTTAACACCCACCTTGTTGGCGAAAGAAAGAAACTAAAAAGCAAAGGGAGAGAGGGAGAGAGAGAGAGAATAAGAAGAATCCTCTTTCTAAAATTCATTATCCCTCGTTGGCTCGTCGTTCCCGTAGAAAATTGTGGTAACGGTGGCTGGTTCCGGCTATCCATTTAAATGCGATCCCCGTGAATTATGGGAGTGGAGAGGGAGGGTGGGTGGGAGGGGGGAAGGGAGAAGGCGGGGCGCTAGTTCGCCACCGTCAGGTGTAAAGCACGCTGTTCCGGTCCCGTGAATGTTTGAACAGAATTACCACGTACTTGCACTTCTAATTGAAAGCCGTGGAGCGAGTGTGGCGGCGTAGGGTGAAGGAACGTGCCGTAAGGAGACGTGGTGAACTCGACCAGGATCTCGGTCCCGCTGCTGGTGGCTTCCGGTACCGGCTCTCCGCCTCCGCAGAATTTCAGGATCACCGGGTCCCGGGTCGTGTAACCGTCGTACACCGTCACGTAGTCCTGCGGGCACGAATCCTTTTTATTTCTGACCACCGTTCCTTTTTATCTATTATCCATTTTTCTTTTTTTTTTTATTTTCTATCTTTCATCCTTATCTGTTGTCCATGTTTTTGCTTCTGTATTTTATCTTTGCAATGTTTCATCACAAAAATAAATTTATTACACTTGTTCTCGTAATATTTCATGTCATATTTTGTTTTATCATCTAGCAACATACTCGACGAGCAACGAAGACAGACTTGAACGAGCTACTTGTGTAGGTATGTGTGGCACAACCTAACCTATAAACCAGTAGTAATTCACGAAGTTTGAAGACGCTAACGCTTCAAGGTCAAAAGTTAGACTTCACTCTTCTTTTTACGAATTATGTTGGTGAAAATTTGAGATAATATCGCGAAATCTTACGGAAACTGTAAATGTTATTGACGATTGATTGAAGATAATAATATCTGATGATGATATAACAAGTATCTGTATGTAGTGGAATATTACGACACTTGAACAGACGATGTAATATTTATTTTTTCTTTTTTTTAAGTTGAACATATGCAATGTTTCAAAAATTAGTGTCAAAAGTACATAACCTTGAACTACCAAAATTTGATGGTAAAAGAATCGCTTTGGGAAACGAGATGTCTTTTACAGTTTCAATTATTTATTACCATTAAATGCCACAAAAACTCTGTGTTTGTTATTTTCTACATGGTCCCAGAAAAATCGCAGTAATATAGAATATTTTGAAAAATCGATGTCAAAGGTACATAACCTCTTAAACTACCAAAATCTAAAGATTCAGTTATTTATTACCAATAAATGCCAACGAAAATTTTAAGTTCATTATTTTCCACATCGTCCCAGAAAAATCGCAGTAACAAAGAATATTTTGAAAAATCGATGTCAAAGGTACATAACCTCTTAAACTACCAAAATCTGCCGACGAAAGAAACGTTTTGGAATATACCTTTTAAAGGTTCAGTTGTTTATTACCATTAAATGACAACGAAAACTCTAAGTTCATTATTTTCTACATGGTCCCAGAAAAATCGCAGTAATATAGAATATTTTGAAAAATCGATGTCAAAGGTACATAACCTCTTAAACTACCAAAATCTAAAGGTTCAGTTGTTTATTACCAATAAATGCCAACGAAAACTCTAAGTTCATTATTTTCTACATGGTCCCAGAAAAATCGCAGTAATATAGAATATTTTGAAAAATCGATGTCAAAGGTACATAACCTCTTAAACTATTCAAAATCTGACGACGAAAGAAACGCTTTCTAAAACCAGAGAGTAAGCAGAAATATTTTTCGCGGTTAAAGTAGATTTCAGAACGAAGGAAATAATTATTCGGAATCGTTCTTGATACGCGAGTCGATTTAACACACGTGTGTATGTACGTCGGCAAACTTTTGCCAGTCGTTTCAGAGGCGCTCGCCAGGATCCTCGGCATTATCTTCCTTATCTTGCTTGGCCCTATAGCCTGCCAATAAATTCCGCTTATCAACTTGGAGCACACGGCGCTCTACCTTCGTCTCCGAGACTCGAATTTAGTTTGGACTCTCCTCTGCGGATCGATAGATTCGGCAAATGGTTCGTTATCTAACAATAAGAAGCACACCGGAATTACCACAACGATCGTTCTCCATCGTTCGATAGCCGAGTTTTACCCGATAAGTTGACTAAAAGTCAATTTTTGTTTTTCTTTTTTTTCTTCTTCTTCTTCTTCTTCTTCTTCTTTGAGCCGATTTAAATTAAACGATGTTCTTCTTTTTGAGTAAATTGAGCGATATTACAGCGCGTGTGCACGTGCGAATAGAAAATCTTTCTTTCGAGAATAATATTCGGAATTCACCGAGACTAACTGAGGCTTCGATTTCAATGATTTTTGTACCGTAGAACTTACATCGAATAAGCGATTTTTTTACAAGCATAACGAAACTTCATTCAGTGAAAAAAATTTATTCGTTTCGATTTATACTTGTGCGCGCAATCGTTGCCAAATCGGTTGACCATCCGGTTTTATTGGAACACCCTCTATGAGTTACTTCAAGTAAAAAAATTTTTTAACAAAAAATGTTGATGTACATTTTAGTTTCTATGTGATTTAAAAATACACCACGCTGTCAAATGATGTAATGAAACATTGCAGTTCTATTACATTTTGTTATTATTATTATTAGTTTGCATTTATATAAAAAATGTAAATTAGTATCCTATAGTTTATAATATACAAACTATAACATGTTATACTATAGTTTATATATATATATATACTAATAGTATATTATACAATAGTATACAGTTTGTAATATATAATATAGTTCATATATATACACTAATAGTATATAATAATATTATAGTATTTTATGCTATTATAATATATATATATATATATATACTATTATATATAATATATAATATATTATATATATAATAGTGTATATATATACACACTATTAGATAATATATATGCTATTATATATGTATATACTAATAGTATAATATACAATAGTATACAGTTTGTAATATATAATATAGTTTATATATATAATAGTATATAATATACTAATAGTATATAATAATATTATAGTATATTATAATATATAAACTATAATATACTATATTATATTATAGTACAATATACTATAGTCTATATATAGAAGTATGTACAAGTTTATATATACAGTATAATATACTGTTATATATATATATAGTATAATATACTATAGTCTGTAATATATAAACTATAGTATGTACAGTATTATATATAATAATATAATATGTAGAATATACACTACTACACTATTATTATACATATAACAACTTTTCAACATTTTTACATTATAGTTTCCATTAGATGAAAACTGTGCGTACTGTTTAAACGAAACAAAAAAAAAGAAACTTTTGCCTTAGCTTTTCGGGTCAAACGTCTCGATTGTGCCACGGTCAACGACGTCATTGTGCGCTGGTCGTCGTTCGATACCCACGAATTTGTCTCGATCCGCGGAATACTCTATCGTTCCGGTCTCTCTATCGATACTTACCTGAACCACGTCGCAATCTTTCCAGAGGCGAAGCTCGCGCGGCGACGATTCCGCCTGAGTGGCCGGCCTCGCCCTTATCGCCACCAGTTGACCTCGGGGCTGTCTCACGGATATTAAGGCGTGTTTCCCCGGCGGCACGTCGTGCTGTCTCACCTGTGTCATAAAATTAACACGCGGCACGCTTAGAGCAAGGTTCTACTTAGTGGTTCATGAACGTGCGCAGAAATCGGAGAAACTCGACGATCGACTCGGATTGGGTTGCTCGAAAATCTCGAAACTCCCGAGAGAGTCGAGTTTATTGAAAAGTTTCGAGATTCCTTCGAGAATTTTAATGACAAATTTTAGTTATTATTATATTATTATGTTAATATATAATAATACATTATTATATTAATATATATATATATATATATTTTAATTTTAAAAAATTCAATTTTTCCTTTCTTATCGTAGATAATAGTTAGTGTATCACATTTACGAAGGATTTCTCGAGGACAGACGTCCCTCCGACAAAATATTTTATCAACAGACTCTCGGATATCCGTTAACAGCGAAAAAGCCAGGGCCTGCATCCCGCTGCTCGAGCTCTCGCTCCAACATTTCATTCTTCCTCCGGACAGATGCATAAATTTTCAAGTAACTCGCTAAGAAAGCCAGCACGCTGTGAATCGTCGTCACGGACCGCGCGCGCGTCTCACAATTTATGATCCTGTATTCGAGTTCTGTCAGACAGAGTAAGTAACGAGGACACGCGAGCGAGCGTTCTGGATTTCGCACAAATGATTTTCAAAGTGCCGTTCGAGAGACGAAGTGGAAATGACGGACGTCAAGGATTGGAGAAGAAAGGATTTTTCAAGTACTTTGCTCTACAGGGTGGGAAGAAAAGTTTGGCTATCGTGGATAAATTCTACACCTTCGATTTGATCTCGAATTTCAAAAAATTCTTTTTTTTTCTGCATTGTATTCTACTCGTTATAAAGGTGAAACTTTTCCAAGGAACCATAGGTAATAATTCTTTGGAAAAATGGCAGAAAAGTTTCTTAATCATTTAACGCTGCGTGCGTTCTAACAGCGACTTTATAGTTCTGGTTCTCTAACGTTTATATTTCGAGTAATGTTAACAGTTAGTTTTATTACTCGATTATTTAGACTCACATTGGAGCCACAACTGTGATGAATCAAATTTTAGTGAAACCTAATAGGAAAATTACGTAAAATAGACATCCATAAAGTCGCTGTTAGTACTCCTCAGTGATTAAGAATCTTGTTTGCCATTTTTCGAGAGAACTATTAGATTGTGACCTAATAGGTGATACTTCTCCAAGGAACCATAGGTCGCAATAGTTCTTTGGAAAAATGGCAGAAAAGTTTCTTAATCATTTAACGCTGCGTGCGTTCTAACAGCGACTTTATAGTTCTGG